>PVJS01028426.1:0-25510 GCA_004027185.1 Glis glis | reverse complement strand
AAAAAAAAAAAAAAAAAAAAAAAAGAAGTAGATGAGAGATGTTAAATCTCAGAATCGAAGTAACAGGACACAATGTAAAGTAAGATGGTAAATGCAAGCAGGAGCCTCTCGCCAGGCTGGGGCCACCTTGAGTGCCAGGCACAGGAATCGGACTTCACTTTAGAGGCAACAAGAAAGAAAACCCCTTAATGTTGCTGAGGATGAAAAAATGTTGGGCATGGGAGTAGGGAGGGGGAAGGGTGCTACTCAAAATAATTCTAGATTGTCAGAGAAAAACATGACAGTACCAACAACTGCTGAGATGACAGTGAACTCCCAGAAGGAAGAAGGACAGAAAGATGAATATGAAGCAGAATCCTTGTCTTTGTTTCACACACCCCCCCCCCATGATGATACCAAAGGTCTAATTCCCTCAGTATTCTCTCTTACTGCCGGCCTATCCTGGTCTCAGTTATCCTCTTCAGGAATCTTCATGCCTTGAGATTGTTCATCCAAATTCTCATCTGCATGGGTAACTACAATGTGAAGCAGCCCAAGAACTGCTTTGAGGGCCTTCGAATCTCAGCCTCTGTGCCTGGCACAAAGGCCAGGTATGCTGCAACCTTCTCCTAGCTCAATATAATCTTCGCCTAACATTTTGGCTGGTTTCAAAACAGAGGGAAAAGATATCTCATCACCTTCCCTATGGAAGCCCCATAGAAACAAGTACAGAGATCACCCCCTCCTGTGGAACCTGCGAAAAACTATACTCACAGAGGCACACATTTCAACTTACAATTTTAGTTTCCCCTGCCTTTTGCTTGCTCTCAACCTTCCTTCCCTAAACCCAGCCCTGTGCCCCTGCTCAGGCTCCTCCTCACACCTCACGCAGCCCTCACCCTACTCCTTGACTGTGTTGAAACAGTACTCTTCCTTCAAGCCCTACCTGAAATGTCTCCAGACTGACATGAGTTACTAAAAATATTAATTTTGTTGAGCTTTCCTATACATTGCTTCAGGGCATGATTATCCTAATTTCTTCTTTTCTTTTCTTTTTTTGGTGGCACTGGGGATTGAACCCAGAGGCATTCTACATACAAGCTACACCCCCAGCCCTATTTTATTTTTATTTTGACATAGGGTCTCCCTAGGTTGATGAGAGTCTCACTACTTGCTGAGCCTGTCCTTGAACCTGCGATCCTCCTGTCTCAGCCTCCGAAGTACTGGGATTACAGGTGTGCGCCACTACACCCAGCTATGATTATCCTAATTTTACAAATAAGAAAATGAAAGCAAGAAAAGTTAAGTGATTCAGAAAAAAGGCCATGCTTTCCAGGAAAGCTGAGTTAAAAGGCCCACATGAATGGGTTCAGAGGTAAATGTGGGTACATCTTGAGTAATAGTGGCCATCTTTTTTTGAACAATCCACTGACAACATACACTAGTACTTTTTGGGTGAATCAATTTGTCAGTATTTTTATAAAGAGCCTTAAGAAATTCATCTAATCTGAACCAGTATGTCTAGCTCTAGAAATCCATCCTAATATTTAAAGATGCACGCAGACATGCGTGAAGGTGACCTTCTACTGTTTAATAGTGATAAAAATGAGTAAAAATCCATTTCCCACTTGACAGACTGAAAATATGTTTATCTCTCTTTCCTCCCAAATTCCAAAGAAGAAGCAAAATAGTACCAGAAGGAATAAAGTAATGATCATGCTTAGGGTGGAGAAAGAGGAAACAGGGAAGAAAAGAAACAGACTAGAAGTTTTTAACACTTTTAAAAGATGGAAAATATATGGTACTATATAGGCAGAGGTACAACATCATAGCTTAATATGTCGATGTATCTAGAGATAACCCAAGTGAAGGAAGCCAGGTTCAGGCACAGGAGGAAAGGCTGGATACAGTGGCCAGTGCTGCCTGGCTGAGGCCTTTCCTCATGCCCAGCTTATTAGCCACATTTTAAAGGTAGAAAGAACACATGAAATTAATTTAATAATATATTTTATTTAGAGCCAGGCATGATGGCACACGCTTGTAATCCCAGTACTTGGGAGGCTGAGATAGGAGGATCGCAGGTTCAAGGACAGCCTCAGCAAGTAGTGAGACTCTCATCAACCTAGTGAGACCCTGTTTCAAAATAAGAAATAAAATCAGGCTGGGGGTGGTGTAGCTCAAAGGTAGAATGCCTCTGGCTTCAATTCCCAGTACCCCCCACTATATATATATATAATATATATATATATATATATATATATCTCCAAAATATTATCATTTCAACATAATAATAAATGTAAAAAAATGAGGCCCTTTTCTTTTTTTGGTTCTAAGTCTTTGAGACATGGCATGTGTTTTATACTTACAGGACATCTCAATTCAGCTAAGCCAGATTTCAAGTACTCAACAGACACATGTGGCTAGTAAGCCCCATATCAGATAAAGCATAATTAGAGAATAACAAAAACAGGGCAGGAAGAGAAGCAAAAGTAAAGGTGGTTCCTGGAAGGACTATCTAAAGAACAGCTTGGCAAAGCATTTCAGATATGCAAGCATGTATAAAGTTCACCTTCTATGCACTCTGAAAAGAGTTACCAAGATGCTTTATAGCAAAATTAAAAAGGATTTTAAGAAAGAGGATATGACATGAGATGTAAGTAAGGAGATTTAACCTAGAACTTCGATAAAATGGTTGCAGTCATTGAAATTAGGACAGGAGCTCTGTGAACTGAAGGAGAATATGTCAAGATGAAAGTCATTTTCCTATAACAAATGTTATGATTAAGAAGCTAAATGAGCTTAGTTATAATGTAGAGGCACATGCTTCTTTATTCAATCAGTGGAGAAAAATAAAGGCAATTAGAAACTCCAAGGAAAACAAAAAGTGAAGACAAGGTATAAATACAAAGCAAAAAAAAAAAAGTCAACTGCTAGAACACAGAAAGAGAATCTATTTGATCTTGATGTTTGGAACATTATTTTAGATATCATAGATTTAGTATCTTTAGACTTTATTTTCTTCCTTTGAGTCAAACAATAAAACTCTACTTAACTGTAAATATTTCCATGATTGTAATATGACAAAGGATATCTATTGGCTTTCAATTCTTACCGTCTAATCACAGGTAAAACTCAAGACACTTACAGATCTGAATGTAAATGTTATTCATTCATATAATAGATACCTTCAGATAGGAAGGGATTAATTTCTCTTTGGACTATATATAGTCAAAATATTCTGAATACAGTTAAGGAGAAAAATGGAATTTTAGGGGTAAGGGCTAAGCTGCATAAGTCAAGAGCAACTAAGGGCTTTAATCATTCAACAGCACTCCTCTTGTCTAGGAACCCTGAAGTTACAATGTTCTGGTGGCCCAATGATAGCGTCACACTACAGCCATTAAATTACCCACAGAGTTTACAATAAGCATTTGAAGCTTAATAATGTTAAATGAAACTGTAGCCAAAGTTGTAGAGACAGTAAGAAGGCTGGGCAAATGAATGAAATCTGAGCTACATTTCTATCCTAGGAGAGATTTAGGTTAGAGCTAAGTCATGACCTGGCTTCTGAAAGCCAATCCTGAGGAGGTTTTAGAATCTAATTGGGAAGCTGGGTATGGTAGCACATGTCTGTAATATTTGGGAGGCTGTGACAGAAGGATCGCAGGTTCGAGGACAGCCTCAGCAAGTAGTGAGACCCTCATCAACCTAGTGAGACCCTGTTTCAAAATGAAAATAAAATAGGGCTGGGGGTGCAGCTCGGAGGTAGAATGCCTCTGGGCTCAATCCCCAGTAACACATACACACACACACACACACACACACACACACACACAACCAAAAAACAAAACAAAACAAAACAAAACAAAATCCAGAATCTAGTTGGGAAGACAAAAGTGCTATAGGCAGAGTCAAGTACAAGCACTGGCTGCTGGTACTCACTCTGATCTACATCTTTGTGATGGACTCCCATTCTCCAGCAAGCAAAGCGTAACTCATTAAATATTCACAGATAAGCTGGGCGTGGTGGTGCACACCTATAATCCCAGTACTTGGGATCCCAGTACAGGAGGATTGAAGGTCCCAGGACAGACTCAGCAAGTAGTGAGACTCATCAACCTAGCGAGAACCTGTAAATAAAATAAAATAGGGCTAGGGGTGTAGCTTGGAGGTAGAATGCCCCTGGGTTCTATCCCCAGTATCACAATCAATCAATCAATATTCAAAGATTCAGATTCCCAAGGTTACTTGAATGATTTAGGGTGGCCTAGGAATAGGCTCGAAAATGGTAAGGTCAATAGAATCCTTGGTAGGCAAAGGAGAAGTGGGCCCAGACTGAAATGCAAAGGAGGCTTTCATAGAGTCAGAAAAGGAGGTCCAATGGAAGGCATGGTAACCAGAAAATATTGAGCAGCAGAAACTTGCTCTCATCCTACCAATGGACACAGGCATTGATGTTTCTCAGGACTGTATTTGGAAAGATGGAGGTCTAACTCTCCCAAATACGATAACCGAGTCATCCCCTCTCCCTGATCAACCTGTATTTGGTTCTCTCTGTATTAAACAGATGCCCAACTGTCTTTTCTCATCTACCCCTTTCCCAACTCACACTTTATCTGCAAGATAAGATTCTCACTAGCAAATAATTGCATCTTGGACATTTTTTTAAAGAAACAAAATATTTCTGCTAAGTTGGACTCAGAAATTCTTCTTTACTTTTGCCTGGCAAAAGTGAAGCCAGGCATGCTGGCACACACCTGTAATCCCAGTACTTGGGAGGCTGAGACAGGAGGACCACAGGTTTGAGGATAGCCTCATCAAGGAGTGAAACTCATCAAAACCTGGGGAGACCCTGTTTCAAAATAAAAATAAGCCGGACATGGTGGCGCATGCTTGTAACCCCAGTACTTGGGAGGCAGAGACCAGAGGATCTGGGTTTGCGACCAGCCTCAGCTACTTAGTGAGGCCCTCCGCAACTTCGTGAGACCTGGTTTCAAAATAAAGGATAAAAAATAGGGCCGGGGGTGTAGCTCAGAGGTAGAACGCCCCTGGGTTCAATCCCCGGTACTGCAAAAAAATAAAAATAAAAATAAAATAAAAAATAAAAATAAAAATAAAATAGGGCTGGCAGTGTGGCTTGGAGATAGAATACCCCTGGTTCAATCCCCAGTACCAAAAATAAATAAATAAATAAATAAATAAATAAATAAATAAATAAATGCAAAAATGAATCGCTTTTAAAAGACCTTTCTTTTTAAAGAGAGGCATTAAGTGTCAGAAGGCAGAGGGCCTTGATTCTGTCATGGCTCAGGGGAAGCTTTATGGAAAAGACTATTTACCTAGTGTGACCGCAGCATCTAAGAGAATCCAGAAGGAATGGTGAGGAAGAATGGGAGAGGGGAGAGACTGACTCATTATTTGTTTTCCAAAAATAAGAACCCACACCAAACAGTGGGATTCATCCATCCAGCTGGATTCTCTGAGGATTAACTGTCTGTGTGGCCAGGCTCTTAACTTCATATTTCTGATAAACCAGCTATAAAATGGAAAAAGAACTCTCAATAAGGTTTCTTATCAAGAGAGGACCAAGAAAGCTATGTTTATCGCTTCTGAGATACAGACTTAGGCAAATGGCCTGGCATGGAAACGCTGGCCCTCCTTCCCACACCCCTGCTGTGGCTGTTGGCATAGGGCTGGGTTTAGGGATGTGAACATCTTCAGAGCAGCAGCACCATCCCATGTTATTGTATCCTCCTCACAGGGTGCAGATGGAATTTTTCATATAGAATCAAACTAAATGTTGAAAGCACAATGTGTTCCTAAGAGGGTAGAAAGAATATGGGCTTTGGAATTGGGTAGTCATGGGCTTGAATCTTTGTTGTATGATTTGGGTAAGTTCATCTGAGACTTGTGTTCCTTATCAGTAAAATGGGTATATGACTATCTACCTTAGAACATGTATTTCTTGAGAACTAAATAAAGTTCCTGAGACACAACAGACACTCAAAAGATAAAAAAGATAATTTCCCTTTTTTTCGGGGGGTACTTACTGGGAATTGAACCCAGGGTCATTCTACCTCCAAGCTACACCACCAGTCCTTTTTATTTTTTGTTCTGAAACAGGATCTTGCTAGGTTGCTGAGGGTCTCACTATGTTGCTGAGGCTGTCCTCGAACCTGTGATCCTCCTGTCTCAGCCTTCCAAGTACTGGGATTATAGGTGTGCACCACCATGCCTAGCAATAATTTCTATATTAATCCTTACCTCACACCATATACAAAACTAATTTGAGCTGAATTATAGACCTAAATGTAAAAGTTAAAACTAAAAACTCCCAGAAGAAAATATAGGAGAAAGATCTTCATGACCTTGAAGTAAATAAAAAGCATAAATCATAAAAGAAAAATTGAAACACTAGACCTCTTAAACTTCAGAACTTTTGACCAGGCATGGTGGCACACTCCTGTAATTCTAATACTATTCTAATACTTGGGAGGCTGAGACAGGAAGATCACAGGTTCGAGAACAGTCTCAGAAACCTAGTGAGACCCTGTTTCAAAACAAAAATTAAAATTGGGTTAGGCGTGTAGCTCAGAGGTAGAATGCCCCTGGGCTCAATCCCCGGTACCCCCTCCCACCAAAAAAATGTCATTATCTTTTACTTCTCAAATAATACTGCTAAGAACATGAAAACACATGCCATAGATGGGGAGAAGCCAGACAGAGTATACATATGGTGTGATTTAAAGCAAAACTAACTTACAGTGACAAAGCAGAGATGAATGCTTGCCTGGGGATGGGGCAAGGGAAGAGACAGACTGCAAAGGAACCTGCAAAAGGAATTCTGTGGAGATGATGCCCGTGTTCTACATCTTCACTGTAGTGGTCGTTTCATTCCACAAGCACAGACATCTGTCAGACTTACTAAATTTAAACACATGCACTTTATTGTATGTAAATTACTCCTCAAAGTTGATAAGGAACAAAAAGTAATTTCCTTTGGTACTTCTCCTGCTGTTAGAATCAAGTGTGCAAGCTATAGTCTCTGATCTCAAAGTCCCTGGGAAAACAGAAAGCTGTACATAAGTTGCTGAGGAAATGAGTGCTATTGTCCAAAAACTTTCAATTCATTGAGTATCAAATCAGGTGTTTGGCAATGTGCTAGGCACTTTATATACACTTCATTTAATTCTAATTAATTTGATGAGAAAGGCACTATTAGTATATTAGTTAAGAAAATAGGTTCAGAGGGTTTAAAGAACTCATCAAAAGTCACTCAGATGGAAAATGGAAGATTTGGATTCAATGATAGATCTGGAGTCAGATCAGGAGACTTTAAAGACAATACTAAACCAGGCGTGGTGGTGCACGCTTGTAATCCTAGTACTTGGGAGGCTGAGACAGGAGGATCTCAGGTTTAAGACCAGTCTCAGTAACCTAACAAGACCCTGTTTCAAAAAAAAAAAAGGGGGACTGGGGGTGTAACTCAGAGGTAGAATGCCTCTGGGTTTAATCCCCAGAACAAAACTAAACAAACAAACAAACAAACAAGACAGTGCTATTATTTCACAGTGTCCAGGGCACCCTCAGAAAGGCAGAACCCTGGAGGCCTGGGGACAGGAAGGGCTCCTGGAGATTAACTGGGAAATCCTCTCAAGCAAGGGAGTAGTCTGTTTCTAGGGTGCCAGGAGGGTTGGAAATGGGGTACATCTCTGCTTGTGGGGCCAAGGAGAATCCTCATTTAGCTCCAGCATTTGTTGGTATTTTGCTAACTCTTGGCTGCTCCAAATTCACCCACCCACTGGTTTCCCAGAGTCAAAAAGCCAAAATATCTTGGCTGAACAGGCGAATGGATCACAGATGACAGAGATTAAAAAAAAAAAGGCTGTAATATGTTTCTTTTTAAAGACAAAAACAAACTGCACACTTCTCATTCTTATTCTGAGTTGTCTGTCTTGTGAAACATTCTGCTGTCTATATTTTCATTCATTACAGTGGAAAAAGTTAGGCAAATGGGTCATGATGAAAGTAAATTTATTGTCTGTTTCAGACCAGCTGTAGTCCATCTCCCCTGACATCTTGCCAACAGATCAAGGAGAACCTGGCTTGAGCTGCAGAAACTGGACCCCCAAGGGGAACCCTGGAAACGGAGGCTCTGGAGGGACAGTTCAGCAGAAAGACAGATACTGTGAGTGAAAGGAGAGACCTGGGCTCTGGGATTCACTGTCTAATCATCTGTGAGACTCTATCAAGTCACTTTTCCTCTCAGACATCCAAAGACTGGACTGATGATGTTTTTCAACTTTTAACAAAGGCCCTCCATTTCTAACCAAAAATAACCTTCTTCCCAAGCCTTAAAATTCTCATGCACTTCCTCTTTGAGAATGGCTCCACTGCCTGTTGATTCCTAAGCAGCCAAACTTCACTTTCTCAGATCTGCATTAAAAAAACAAGCAGCTTTTCACTGACTCACTGAAAATTATAATACCAAATAAAAACTTGTGGGGAGTGCATACGGGGGGTTGAACCCAGGGGCATTGTACATCCGAGACACACCCCCAGCCCTTTTCGTTTTTTTTATTTTGAAACAGGTTCTCACCGTTACTGAGGGTCTCTTCCAACCTGTGATCCTCCTGTCTCATCCCAAGTACTGGGGTTACAGGTGTGCACCACTGTGCCCAGGACCAAATAAAAACTTTTAAAAAGTATATACAGAACCAGGCATGATGGCGCACACCTGTATTCCTAATACATGGGAGGCTGAGACAGAAGGATTGCAGGTTCCAGGCCAGCCTCAGCAACTTGGTGAGACACTGTTTCAAAATAAAAATAAATAAAATTTGGCTGGAGGCATAGCTCAGGGGGTAGAATGCCCCTGGGTTCAATCCTCAGTACCAAGATAAAAACAAAAAAACAACATATATACAGGCATACACTGAAATTCTGTCATAGTCCTGAGTGTGTTATCAAGAGTCAAGGATAAAATGCTTTAAACCAAATTGTGGTGGTGTTTTTGGTTGTTCTTCATTTCCATTCCTGATTTAGCCTGAACTGCACTTTTACTAAAGCTCCTCTGCTCCCCCTTCACAGGCTAAGAAATCACTACAGGACATGTGCTTTTGTGCTCATTTAACTAAAGCCTCCTCCCCAAACTTTGCTCTGCCAAATTGTTTCTGGTAAGCAACTTTGGAAAATAAAAATTCCCTAGACGTTCTGAACAAGGATGTGAGAGGAAGACACTCAGTCCTGCAAGGGAACTGAAACATTCCCCCTTGTGTCCACTTCTGTGCTGGGAGGGGGGAGGGAAGTTGCTGAAGATGAGCTTTTAGAGGAAACTGACTTACAGGACTTTGGCTGCAAACAATTGGGTACTGTATCCAGCTGTTGACTGAGGCAACCTTCAGCTCAACACCATGCGCAGAACAAGGGGTCAGAGTTCCTTTTAAAATAGGACAGTACAATGCTCTGGTTTCACTTGCTATTGCTCAGTACTTGCATCCTAGCCCTTGAGCTCATTGCCAATGTTAGAAGGGGCCTTGGACATCATTCAGCCAGGGGCCCTACCGCTCTTTCTCTCTCTCTCTTAAAAGATGCAGAAGTATAAGCCTTTATTTATATAAAAAATTTAGTATAGAACCACAGTATACAAGTAAAAACAGACCCGTTCTGGAAAGTAGGGGACACAGGGAAAGGGCTCTCCCTGATTCCTTGCCTTTACCCCTTCATCGGGAAGCTCTCTGGATTCCCAGGGCCACAAGGAACACTATTAGGTTTATTGATTTTGTTGATTTTCAGCCTGGAATTCACAGTGCCTGTGGAGCCTATGGATGAAAACCTAGATAGCCAAGCTGTTCGGTTGCTTCAGATGGTTCAGCTGGGTGCTTTCGGCTCTTTTTTCCTCAAATCTTCTCCTTCAAGGATCTCATTAACTCCCGGTGCTTCATTTGGCATTTCTACATGGAAGATTCTCACATTACGCATTTTCAGACATGCTCTCCCTTCTTAGCAAGAGCATACTGGTGGGAGGAAATGAGTAGGGACCTAGGGACCGAGGCAAATAGACAGGGACCTGGGAGTCTGGCAGCAGAATCCAAGTGTTTGGCCTGAAAATTCAGGACCAGGACTCCAGTTCTCAGAGGACTGGTGAGAGAAAAAGAAGACTGGATCATAGAATAAAGACAGGAATCAAAGTATAAGGGTCTTGTCCAAAAGGAAGCAGGCAAGAGCCCTTTTCAGAAGTGGGGGCCAGCCAGGCGTGGTGGCGCACGCTTGTAATCCCAGTACTTGGGAAGCTGAGATCCAGGTTCACAGCCAGCCTCAGCTACTTAGTGAGGCCCTCTGCAACATAGTAAGACCCTGTTTCAAAAATAAAGAATAAAAAATAGGGCTGGGGTTGTAGCTCAGAGGGAGGTAGAATACCCCTGGGTTCAATCCCCAGCACTGTTAAAAAAAGAAGGAAAAAAAGAAGTGGGGGCCAAAGTCAGAGGGGGCTAGGCTTACGGCTGACTTGATGCTGATGCCCTGAGGCCTGGATCAGGTTCTTAAATTCCACTCAGCCTCGCCCAGTTATGGGCAGAATGGCTTCACAGAAACTGTCAGGAAGGTGCCACAGCACAGCTCCTCTGGGCTCTGCTGGCCTACACGTTGAAAGCAAATCTTGAGCTGAAAGATGCAGACCAGGCACTTCACTTTTTTCGGGTCACTCACTGAGCGACCCAACAGCCATTTCCCCTTCATCCCTGTTACAGAACTAATATTTTGTTCAGAGAACTGAACTGGTGAAGATCCCAGGGTCTCTGAGAAGGTAGGCCCCTCTCCCTGCCCCACAGGTTGAATATTTGGTCTAAACTATAGATTCCCAAACTAGATTGGTTTACTGCCCCCTCTTCAGAAAGAAGAAAGAAAGAAAGAAAGAAAGAAAGAAAGAAAGAAAGAAAGGAAGGAAGGAAGGAAGGAAGGAAGGAAGGAAGGAAGGAAGGATTACTCAGCACTCCCCTGGGCACAACATGAGAGAGATTTTCTGGGGAGGGTAAGTGTCCAATTTTCCTGGTGACATGCTTGAGCCACTGAGAGAACCTTGAAACTTCTGCCTCTTTTCTAAGTGAACAAGTACGTTCTCATGGTTTAAGTCATATTGGTCAGATTTTCTGTTAACTGCATCTAAAAGCTTTCCTGACCTGCTGAGTTGAGAATCAGATCTAAACTATGGTCTTATATTGTATAACCTATATAGACTATGTGGATGCATATATTTTGCCATCAATTTTAGGAAGCTCACAAATTTCAGGCTAATAATATTATTCTACACCAATGGTTCTTCTCAGTTCAATACCTGGGGGCTTGCTAGAGGTATAAATTCTCCAGTCCCACCCAGGATCTACCAAATCAGAAACTCTGGGAATGTGGTCCAGCAATGTATATTTTATCAAGTCCCCTCACTGGAATGATTCATGCTAAAGTATAAGGACCTTGCCCTGAGCCCAGCGTTATTCAACAGCAGCACTCTTTGTAATGACAGACGTGTCTATGTCTGTGCTGTCCAGCACAGCTGCGACTAGGAACATATGTGTACTGAGCACTTGGAATGTAGCTAGCACAACTGAAACACTGAATTTTTGTTTTTGTTTCGTGGCACTGGGGATTTAATCCCGGGGCATTCTACCTTTGAGCTATACCCCCAGCCCTATTTTATTTGTTAGCGTGAAACAGGGTCTCACTAGGTTGCTGAGAGTCTTGCTACATTGCTGAGCCCAACCATGAACCTGCAATCCTCCTGTCTCAGCCTCCCAAGTACTGGGATTACAGGCATAAAAACTGAAATTTTAATTTTACTTAGTTTTAATTTATTACAATTTAAATAACTGCCCATGGCAGTGGCCACTGCATTGGACACTGCAGCTCTGAATTAACATACAGGGTTTTATATCATCAAATAGCTTCTAGTACTCAACTATAAAATAAGCCAGTGGTTCTCAAACTTCATTATACAACAATCACTCACCAGAGAGCTACGTAAAACAGACTGAAGGTTGTTTTACGTAGATTGGGGCCTCAGAATATGCATTTCCAGTAGGCTTCCATGTGATGTCACTGCTGGCCCAAGGCTGACACACTGAGAATTAGTGAATAAACAAACTTTGCTCATGCCTTCCTATAACCTGTGCCTTGGGCCCAGCATGTGCTGAGTAGTACCGAAAAAATGATGGCTACTCCGTAATGAAGGAAACATTTTAGAAGGGCATACAGTGTTCCAGAGATCTTGATAACCTCCTCATAATTATCAGGTGGCAGGCTGTATGTTTTGGAAGAGGCTCCTGGGAAGGTTAAGTGATCTGCCCAAGGTACTCCAGCCTATTTCTCATTTTTCTGTATTCTAATACAGAATTTTAATGTTTAATGTGTGGCTGTGTATATATGTATGTACAGAATTGCTGCAAACTAAAATAGTCAAGAGTCGAGAAGACTTTTGACACTCTAATAGTGGGATGAAAGGCAGCAGGCCTGGTAACCTGGACAGGGGGCTGTGCTTCCTCAAAGAATACCACGTAGAGCCAGGCGTGGTGGTGCACACTTGTAATTCCAGTACTTGGGAGGCTGAAACTGGAGGATCCGGGTTCGCAGCCAGCCTCAGCTACTTAGTGAGGCCCTCCGCAACTCAGTGAGACCCTGTTTCAAAATAAAGAATAAAAAAATGGGGCTGGGGGTGTAGCTCGGAGGTAGAATGCCCCTGGGTTCAATCCCCAGTACTGCAAAAAAAAAAAAAAAAAACACGTAGGAAGCCATCTATGCCAAAGACCAGGTCTGGCCAGAAACACAGCTTTCAAGCATTAATGGAAAAGGCAAAAATCAAGGACAAACACACAGGGGACTTTTCTGAAGGTCAAAAAAGCAACAATAAATACCAAGCCCAGAAAAGCTTTTAAATCTGACCTTTTCCTCTGCTGAAGTCATTCGCCTTCTAGCATCTTCAATCTAATAGACTGAAGTGGGCTGAAATGGCTCTTAGGAGAGAGCTGGGGCTGGTCTTTTCCTTAATGCTGCCTCTCCACCACCACTCAAGCAGTGGCAGCATTACTGGTAATTACATCATTATACCATAATGGAACACATGCAGGCAGGTGAAACAGCCCAGCAGCTCCCAGTTGAGGAAAGGGGAAAAGGGCTCCCCCTTCCCCGATCCATTTCTGTTAACCCTCCAGGTCCTGGCTTATTTTCAAAGACAAACCACCTTTAGGACATGTCACAATCTTAAAACAGAGACCATGGAGGTGGAGCTTAGTTGAACACCAGGCATAAAGTTAATGAATTAGAGTAATGGAAATCCTTCACTGGAATAGGAATTAGGAGGTCTGGGTCCAGCTCTGGCTTTGCTATGAACACTCCATGTGACAGTGGGGAAATTGTTTACCGCTGATAGCTTTCAGTTCCCTCATCTATAAAGAACAGCAAAGTTCCTGGGTACCCATGACAGCTTTGTGTTGCTGTGACAAAATACCTGAGGCAAACAACTTAAAAGGAGGAAAGGTTGTTTTGGCTTATGGTTTCATTCCATGACAGCTGGTTCCACTGCTTTTGGGCTTGTGGTGAGGCAGAGCATTATGGTGGGGAGCACATGGTGGGCAAGGCTGTTCACCTCCTGATAGCTGGGAAGCAGAGGAGAGGAAGACCACTTGCCCTATGACCTTCCTTCCTCCACTAGGCTCCAACCCCTCAAGTTTCCGCCACCTCCCAATAGCACCATTAGCTGGGGAGCAAGCCTTTGACACACAAGCTTCAGGGAAACGTTTAAGATAACTGGATGAGGATCCTTACCTCTGTTCTGAGTCATACATTAGTGTCAGACCATCCTCATCAACATCTGTAGCATCTCTTCAAAAGACCAAGTTCAGAACTCATTCAATGACCACAGAACAGAGTCTTCCCAAAGAGAGAAAGTGTGTACAAGGTATACTTGGACAGAAGTGAGGCTACCATAACCCAACTCGTCTTTAAGGCTCAGTGGTGGAGGGGTTAGGGGTTAGAAATAAGACTTGTTAAGCTCAAGAAGTTTGTGATTTTGATATCTCTGTACAAGTTTCAAATGCTACTGCAGGCTATGGGGGCCCCTGAGAGCAGCTGAGAGGTTAGCACAAACGACTTGGTAACAATGCCCAAAACAAGACAGAGATGCATTTCCTTATGGTATTCTAAAGGTTTTCTCCTACATAGGAACAAAATATTATCTAACAGACCTCAAGAAAAGAATCAAAACCATCTGAGAATCTTCCCTTTCTAGCATCCCAAAAGGAAGAATGTCAAAATAGGTTCTTTCCACTTGTCTTCTGGCCCACATATAGAAGGTGTAAGATTTTAGTTCCCAGCAATAAGGTAGTCTAGATACCATGAATGACCCTCTCAAATAAAACTAATTTAAAAAGCTAAATAAAATATTCCTAAAAATTTCTATTAGTGGACTCATACAGTATTTGTCCTTTTGTGACTAGTTTGTCTCAGCATAATGTCTTCGCAGTTCATCCACGTTGTAAATTATGTTAGAATTCCTTCCTTTATAAGGCTGAATAATATTCCATTGTGTGTGTATATATATGTATATATGTGTGTATGTGTATATATGTATGTATGTGTATGTATATGTGTATAGACATTGTGTTTACCTATTGTCAATGGACATTTAGGTTGTTTCTATCTGCTTCCACTTAATTATTTTTCTCTATACTTTCTTGACAACCCAGACAGAACAACAAATGGAATTTAATAAGTTCACAAATGGCTACAAATGTATCAAATACTTAGATTATTTTTTTTTTGTGGTACTGGGGATTGAACCCAGGGGCATTTCTACCTCCGAGCTACACCCCCAGCCCTATTTTTTATTCTTTATTTTGAAACAGGGTCTCACTAAGTTGAAGAGGGCCTCACTAAGTAGCTGAGGCTGGCTGCAAACCCAGATCCTTCTGTCTCAGCCTCCCAAGTACTGGGATTACATGCATGCGCCACCACGCATGCTACACCCCGGCCCTATTTTTTATCCTTTATTTTGAAACTGGGTCTCACGAAGTTGCAGAGGGCCTCACTAAGTAGAGAGAGAGAGAGAAAGAGAGAGAGAGAGAGCTGAGGCTGGCCGCGAACCCGGATCCTCCGGTCTCCGCCTCCCAAAGTACTGGGATTACAAGTGTGCGCCACCACGCCCGGCTCTGGAAAAGTCTTTCTATTATCCAACATCATTACAGTGAGTGACTACACAAGAACCTACAAGTCCTACATGGCAACACACATGCCTGCCCATGCTGACGTGAGCATGTCCAAGCCCCTATATGCAAAGCCAGGAAACTAGTAAAACTGGGTTAAAAGTCATAAACATTTTGTTAAAATTCACAAGTCCTATTAGAAAGAACTAATCTCAGCCAGGCGTGGTGTGCACACTTGTAATCCCAGTACTTGGGAGGCTGAGACAGGATGATCACAGGTTCCAGGACAGCCTCAGCAAGTTGTGAGATTCTCATCAACCTAGTGAGACCCTGTTTCAAAATTTAAAATTTAAAAAAAGGGCTGGGGTGTAACTCAGAGGTAGAATGCCCCTGGGTTCAATCTCCAGTATCACACACACACACACACACACACACACACACACACACACAAAACCAAAAACCTAATCTCTTACATAAAAGCAAAGAATAGAAATATATTTAAACGATTGATGAAAAGATCATCAATGCTGACTTACAAAAGGAATAACAATAAAATGTACTCTGAAATATTATTTTTCCCTTATTAGACTGGCAAAAATCCAAAAATTTGATCATTTTGTTGGCAAGCCTGGAAAAACAGGCACTCTGTTGCCAGCAGGATTCTTAGTGAGACCCTGCTCCAACGTTTAAAAACGGGGCTGGAGGGGAGATTGGGAGCAGAACACCCCTGGGTTTAATTCCCAGTACCAAAATAAATAATTATATATATACACATATACATATGCATAAAATAAAATATATACATATACGCAAGTATGTATGTGTATCCTTTATTTTATTTTATTTTTTTGCAATACTGGGGATTGAACCTAGGGACGTTCCATCTCCAAGCTACACCCCCAGCCCTATTTTTTATTCTTTATTTTGAAACAAGGTCTCACTAAGTTGCGGAGGGCCTCACTAAGTAGCTGAGGCTGGCCGTGAACCCAGATCCTCTGGTCTCAGCCTCCCAAGTACTGGGATTACAAGTGTGCGTCACCACTCCTGGTTTATGTGTATCCTTTAAAAGTCAACTCCTTCCTAGAAATTCATCCAAGAGATAAAATAACACATGTGCACAATAACATATTTACATTTTGTAGGGGTTTGGGGGGCAGGTACTAGGGATTGAACACAGGGGTAGTCCATCTCCGAGCTACACCTCCAGCCCTATTTTATTTGGAAACAGGATCCATCTAAATTGCTCAGGGCCTCATTAACTTGCTGAGGATGACCTTGAACCTGTGATCCTCCTGTCTCAGTTTCCTAAGTACTGGGATTACAGGCAAGTGTCACCGTACCTGGCTTGCAAATGTTTTTAAAAGACTGAAAACAATGTAAAGGCATTTAAGTTGGACACAGTGGCATATGCTTGTAGCTCCAGTTACTTGGGTAGCTGAGGCAGGATAATTGCTTGAGCTCAGGAGTTCTGGGCAATACAGTGAGGCCCTGCTTCTTAAAAAAGTAAAAATAAGAAAAGGAAAAAGAAAGATATTTAGTTATGGTTCCGGCAAGTGATGTAATACCATTTAAAAGAAAGGGCTGGGGAAGAAAAATCTTCACAAACCAATATGGAAAAATGTCAAGATATACTAAAGTGAAAAAACCAAGTATAAAAAGTTGTGCTTTATACTACCATTTGTATAAAAATAAGTTAAACAAAATATCTATATATTGGCATTTATATTTATGATATGTATTAGAATATTTAGGTTAATATACACTATAAAGATGGGTATATTGGGGGATTAGACTGAGCAGATGGAGGTGGAGGGATCAAAAGGAGACTCATCATCCAGGCATGGTGGCACACTCCTGCAATCCCAGTAAATGGGAGGCTGAGACAAGAAGATTGCAGGTTTGAGACCAGCCTCAACAATTGAGCAAGACTCTCATCAACGTAGCCAAACCCTCTGAGCTATATCCCCAGCCCTATTTTATTCTTTATTTTGAAACAGGGTCTCACTAAGTTGCAGAGGGCCTCACCAAGTTGCTGAGGCTGGCTAAGAACCTGCAATCCTCCTGTCTCAGCATCCCAAGTACTGGGATTACAGGTGGGCACCACCATACCCGGCTAGACCCTGTTTCAAAAACAGAAAATAAAAGGGTCTGGGGGACGCCTGGCGTGGTGGTGCACGCTTGTAATCCCAGTACTTTAGGAGGCGGAGACCGGAGGATCCGGGTTCGCGGCCAGCCTCAGCTCTCTCGCGCTCTCTCTCCCTGTCTCTCTCTCTCTCTCTTTCTCTCTCTCTCTCTCCTTAGTGAGGCCCTCCGCAACTTCATGAGACCCGGTTTCAAAATAAAGTATAAAAAATAGGGCCGGGGCGTAGTGCGGAGGTAGAACACCCCTGCATTCACTCCCCGGTACAGCAAAATAAATAAATAAATAAATAAATAAATAAATAAATAAATAAATAAATAAACAAACAAATAAATAAATAAATAAATAAAATAAAATAAAATAGGGCTGGGGGTATAGCTCAGAGGTAGAAGGCCCCAGGGTTCCACCCCCAGTACCACAAAAAAAAGGAGGCTCCTCACAACATACTTTTCAAATATTTGATGTTTAAACCATGTGTAACTATTTCCTATTACAGTAAAAAACTTTAGGCCGGGCGTGGTGGTGCATGCTTGTAACCCCAGTACAGTACTTTGGGAGGCGGAGACCGGAGAATCCGGGTTCGTGGCCAGCCTCAGCTACTTAGTGAGGCATCCGCAACTTAGTGAGACCCTGTTTCAAAATAAAGAATAAAAAATAGGGCTGGGGGTGGGGCTCGGAGGTAGAATGCCCTTGGGTTCAATCCCCACTTCCGCAAAAAAAATAAAAATAAAAATAAAACAAGGTCTCATTGAATTGCTGAGGCTAAGCTGGGCATAGTCACACACACTTGTAATCCCAGTATTTGGGAGGCTGAGACAGAAGGATCACAGGTCCGTGGCCAACTACGTAGTGAGGCACCCCGCAACTTAGTGAGACCTTGTTTCAAAATAAAGAATAAAAATAGGGCTGGGGGTGTAGCTCGGAGATAGAATGCCCCTGGGTTCAATCCCCAGTACCGCAAAGAAAAAAAATTGATGAGGCTAGCCTCGAACCTGTGGTTTTCCTGTCTCAACCGCCCAAGTACTAGGATTACAGGTGCGAGCCACCACATCTGGCTGCTTTCCAACACATGTTTGACGAGATTGGGTGTTTTCAGGGTGGTATGGCCATGTCAGGGTGGTATGATCATAGTCTAACACCAAATTTGTACGTATCCCCACACAATGCCTGGTATATAATAAATGCTCAACAAGATGTTTTATTGAAAGGACTGGGGATGTAGCTCAGTGTAGAGTGCCCCAGGTTCAATTCCCAGTACTGAAAAATGAAACCATTAAGAAGTTAATATTTTCTCAAAATTACTAGTGAGCCCATATGGTATAAAATACTAAGTACCTTATGTTGTGGTTGTTGAGTCTGTTATAAATGTACATTTAAATTTACCTAAGCTGGGTGTGGTGGCGCATGCTTGTAATCCCAGTACTTTGGGAGGCAGAGACCGGAGGATCCGGGTTCGCGGCCAGCCTCAACGCGCAGTGCGCGATCTCTCTCTCCTCTCTCCTCCCTCTCTCTCTCTCTCTCTCTCTCTCTCTCTCTCTCTACCTAGTGAGGCCCTCTGCAACTTCGTGAGACCCGGTTTCAAAATAAAGCATAAAAAAATAGGGCCGGGGGCGTAGCGCGGAGGTAGAACGCCCCTGGGTTCAATCCCCGGTACCGCAAAAAAAAAAAAAATTACCTATAAGGTGTAGTAATTGCACAGTTTTTTTCCCTACCATTGTAAGAATAGATGTGAAAATCAAGAATAAAATCTAAGCCGGGCATGGTGGTGCGTGCGTGTAATCCCAGTACATGGGAGACTGAGACAGGAGGATTGCAGGTTTGAATCCAGCCTCAACAACTCAGTGAGGCTCTCATCAACTCAGCAAGACCTTGTTTTCAAATAAAAAATAGGGCTGGGGGTGTAGCTCAGAGGTAGAATGCCCCTGGGTTTCATCCCTAGTAACACACACACACACACACACACACACACACACACACAGAATAAAATCTATTGTGAAAAAATAAAGAGCCATGTATGGTGGTACATGCTTGTAATCCCAGTACTTAGGAGGCTGAGACAGGAGGACTGCAGGTTCACAGCCAGCTTTAGCAACTTAGTGAGGCCCTCCACAACTTAGTGAGACCCTGTTTCAAAATAAAAATAAAATAGAGCTTGCGATGTAGCTCAGAAATAGAATGCCCCTGGGTTCAGTCCCTAGTATCACAAAAATAAATAAATAACGAAACAAAACAAAGCAAAAAGATGTGCTATTAAATCATCCATTATACACTCCTTTTAAAAATAGTTATTTACTCCAACACTATGAAGCACCTATCATATACCAGGCATTGTGTCAAGTATTGAGAATACACAGTTGAATAACAGTGTTTGCTTTTCAGCTCACAACCTCCTAGAAGAAAAATAGAAACACACACACACACACACACACACACACTTAAAAACTAAACAGCCAGGCACGGTGGCACACACCTATAATCTCAGCTATATGAGAAGCTGGGATTCAATGCAGGAGGACTGAAGTTCCAGGACAGCCTGGGCAAGTTAGTGAGACCTTGTCTTAAAATAAACAAATGGGCCGAGGATGTAGTACAGTGGTAAAGCACCCCTGGGCTCAATCCCCAGTACCTAAACAAAACAAAACAAAACAAAAAACTAGGCTGGGTGCAGTGGTGCATGCTTTTAATCCCAGTACACGGGAGGCTGAGACCAGAGAATCACAGGTTCGCAGCCAGCCTCAGCTACTTAGTGAGGCCCTCCTCACTAAGTTGCGGAGGGCCTCACTAAGTTTCAAAATAAAGAATAAAAAAAATAGGGTTGGGGGTGTAGCTTGGAGGTAGAATGCCCCTGGGTTCAACCCCCAGTACTGCAAAAAAAAAAAAAAAAAAAAAACCCAGAAACTATTAGCAGAGATCTAGAATGGAGTAGGAGGTAAAGGAGCACCGAGAAGAGATCTGTAGGAAAGGTTCTTAACTATATAACATACATTTATAAGCACCCACTTATGCCAGAATCAGGCAGGTGTAGGAGAAAGGACCTCTGAGTTAAGCCTTCCTGAGTAGACGTGTGGGTGAAGTCAGGCAAAGCGGATGCAGGGCAATGAGAAAGAAGAATATAAATTTCAGGAGAAAACGTGATTGCTCAAAGTCAACAGCTTGCATAAGGAACAGAACCTATATTTCCTAGTGTCTTGTCCTCGTTGCTTCTTAACACTCCTTCCCCCTAGAAGTTTCCTTTGTGTGTGTGTGTGTGTGTGTGTGTGTGTGTGTGGTACTGGGAATTGAACCCAGAGGCACTGTACCTCGGAGCTACACCCCAGACCAATTTTATTTCTTATTTGGAAACAGGTCTCACTAGGTTGATGAAAGTCTCACTACTTGCTGAGGCTGTCCTTGAACCTGCGATCCTCCTGTCTCAGACTCCCTAGTACTAGGATTACAAGCATGTGCCACCACACCTGGCCCCTCTACAACCTTCTTTACTCCAGTATAGATCTCTGTCTAGATCAATGGCTTTTGACCACAATCCAGCCAGAAATGCTATTTAAATGGTGCACCATACCTATAAATACATTGAATTTAAAAGCTTTATGAGATACCCTTACTGGATACTATGCATGATACTTTTTATTCTGGTTGTGTGTGTGTGTGTGTGTGTGTGTGTGTATTGGGGATTGAATCCAGGGGCATTCTACCTCTGAGCTACATCCCCAGCTTGATTTTATTATTCAGAAACAAGGTCTCACTAGGTTGCTCAGTCTCAGATTTTACCAAATTTTTCTGGAAAACCTTTTCCAAACTACACATATTCACTTCACATCCACCGGATCTTGTGATTCAGTGGATAGAGCATGAGATCTGAGCAGGTGAATGCCGGGCAAAGCTTCCAGCGTGGTAGTGCCTGCCGTGATGACCTGAGGTCCTTTCTACTCTCACAAAACAAACATCTGTCCAGAACAGGGAGTTAGCAAAGGACTAGAGAAAGAAAAGAAAAGAAATCTCTGATAAGTAGAGGGACTTATTGGTGGTCCAAGAGTCACTGATAGGGCAGAGATCAGAAACCAGCTCACTGAATTGCCAGCTACTTCAGCAAGTTCCCACAAGGACAGAAGTCTCTCTATCAGAGTTCCTTCTCCTCTTGCACTGACCTTTTCTTTATCAGAAATTCCCCAAGGGACCTTGGCATACTAAATGCTAATTAGATTTCCTCCACCTGCTCTGGGATTTAGAGGGCTGTGCTAACGCAGTGCCCTGCACAGCGAACAAAGCCACTGGCATTCCCGGTATGCAGGGGCTGGCCTCCAGTTCTTCAGTCAACATCAATTAAAGGACTCCAGTCCAAAGCCCAAAGGAGGAAGACCAGAAGGGAGGGGTATTACTCGATCCAAAAAATGAGTACTGCCCCTGATCAGGATTGATACTGCAGAGCTGGGTGGAAATGGGAAAATTCTGGGAGGCAGGAATGGAATCTGGGTGAGGCAAGCAAAGTAATGACTGTTCACCATCCTTGTCACTCCCCTTAGGAATGCTATTGTTGTCCAATTCCAGGGGATGAAGCCTTCAATCATTAAAAAAAAAAAAAGAAAAAAAACCTGATCCAAAAATAACTCATCAAAAAACACTTCCCTTTCTCTTCTGGCTTCAATACACAGGTCCAAATTCCTCAGCCAAGAATGACAAGTCCTCCATAATTCTATTCCTCTCCATCTAGACAACATAATTTAGTGAAAGCTCAGCCTGGATTTGCGGCCATTAACTGCTTTGCGACTCTGGAAATGGTTTCTCTGTGCTTTGATTTTTCTCATTTGCAGCTCTCATAGTTGATTTTGAGATCAAATGAGATGATAAATATACAGATGTTTTATAAACTATAATGTGGCATAGAGTGTTAATACAATTCCTAACAGAAACTCAATTAAATTAAAACATTTACTGAGTTTCTACAGCAGTGCTTATACAGAGTTAGCACGCATATAACACAAATATTAGCTCTTAGATACACCAAAACAAACCATTCAGAGTTCTAACTGATGTGGAAATCTCAGTCTAGTGTAGAAGATACTATGGCTAGCACAGTACAATGGGTACTGACATAGAATATGCACAAAGTGAGGAAGGAAGAGTCCATTTATCCTGCTGCTAAAGAGCAGAGGCAAGGACTACTAGAAAACCTCTGGCCTTGATGGGGAAGAGAATATAATTGGAGTGGGGTACAGGGGGAAGTATAGTTGAAGAAGCAACTAAATGGACTATGCATGATGTCCCACAACTATTCATTAATATCTTCCTGCCTTAGCTGGGTGTGGTGGCACACGCTTGTAATCCCAGTACTTGGGAGGGTGAGACAGGAGGATCATAGGTTTGTGGCCAGCCTCAGCAACTTAGGTCTTCCACAACTTAGACCCTGTTTCAAAATAAAAAATAGCCGAGCATGGTGGCGCACGCTTGTAATCCCAGTACTTGGGAGGCTGAGACAGGAGGATCCGGGTCCGCGGCCAGCCTCAGCTACTTAGTGAGGCCCTCCGCAACTTAGTGAGGCCCTGTTTCAAAATAAAGAATAAAAAATAGGACTGGGGGTGTAGCTTGGAGATAGAATGCCCCTGGGTTCCATCCCTGTACGATAATAATAATAATAATAATAACAATGATAATAATAAATAAAAAATAAAATAGGGCTAGGGGTGTAGCTTGGAGGTAGAATGCCCCTAGGTTCCATCCCCAGGAACACACACACACACACACACACACACAAACTCCCTGCCTTTATCACAAAGTACTTTTTCATGAGAAAGTATAAAATCCTGTCAACTATGTAAGAATATAATTAAGTCTTTTCTATCAAGGGATTAGCTTAATTTAAAGTAACTCTATTTTGTAAAACCACCATTTTGTAACCTTGTATAAGGTCCTGTTTGTGAGTTTCATCTCCTTAGAATTGCAAAGGTCAACCCCTACCCCAGCATTCCGTTCTAGAAGAATTAGCCAACCAAATAAGACTGAATCCATGCTCTCCCACCAACAGGAGGACTGTGCAGAAATTTGCATCAGGGATAAAAACTGGGTGGACTTCCTGTCATTTTGTGCTTTCATTCCTGGCTTCCCTGGTGGCAAGACTCTTTCTGCAAAAAGTAAAAACGCCTTGCTAAGCCATTTTCGAATATGTGTCTTTTCTTATGACACCATGAATATTTATTTCTAACAACTATTAAAGAAATATTTAAGCATTTTTATGCAAGGCTCTTTTTTGTACTGGGGATTGAACCCAGGGGCATTATATCACTGAGATAGACCCCCTAGTCCTATTTTATTTTTTATTTTTAAATAGGGTCTCACAGCCGGGTGTGGTGGTACACACCTGTAATGCCAGTACTTGGGAGGCTGAGACAGGAGGATCGAAGTTTCGAGGACAGCTTCACCAAATAGTGAGACTTTCATCAACCTAGTGTGACCCTGTTTCAAAATAAAAATAAAAAATAGGTCTTGGGATGTGGCTCGGAGGAAGAATGCCCCTGGGTTCAATCCCCAGTACCACAAAAAAAATAACAAAAAAAACAGGGTCTCGTGAAGTTGCTGAGGCTGGCCTGAAACCTGTGAATTTCTTATCTCAGCCTCCCAAGTACTGGGATTACAGGTGTATGCTACCACACCTGGCACAAGGTATTCTTTTTTTTTTGTGGTACTGGGGATTGAACCCAGGGGCGTACCCCTGGCCCTATTTTTTATCCTTTACTTTGAAACCGGGTCACACGAAGTTGCGGAGGGCCTCACTACTTAGCTGAGGTTAGCCGTGAACCCAGATCCTCCAGTCTCTGCCTCCCAAGTACTGGGATTACAAGCGTGTGCCACCACGCTGGACTCAAGGTATTCTTAAGGATACAAAATTTTACAAGGTAGCTCCCTAAAACCAATGAATTTGCCATCTAGCAATGGAGATAGTCATATATCAAAATTATGATACTAAGAGCTGGGCATGGTGGTACACGCTTGTAATCCCAGTACTTGGGAGGCTAAGACAGGAGAATCGCAGGTTCATGGCCAGCCTCAGCTACTTAGTGAGGCCCTCTGCAAATTTAGTGAGACCCTGTTTCAAAATAAAGAATAAAAAATAGGGCTGGGGGTGTAGCCTGGAGGTAGAATGCCTCTGGGTTTAATCCCTGGTACCACAAAAAAAAATTTATGGTACTAAGTCTTATCAATACCTCAAGAGTAAAAGAGAACATGTTTCCCATTTCTGGAAGAGTTTCAAGTTGATAATTTCTCATTTGTCCCATCCAAAAAATCAAAGAATATTCTCTTTCTCTCTCTCTCTCTCTCTTTTTTTTTTTTTTTTTTTTTGGTACTGGGGATTGAACACCAGGGGCATTCTACCTCTGAGCTACACCCCCCAGCCCTTCTAGTTTTTTTTTTTTTTTTGGAAACAGGGTCTCACTAAGTTGCTGAGGCTGTCTTCAAAACTGTGATCCTCTTGTCTCAGCCTCCCAAGTACTTGGATTACAGGCATGCATCATGCCTGGCTTTACAATACAAATATTTTAATAAAATTGAAACAAAGCATATATTAAAAGCAAGAATTTCACTGAATTTCACTAATTATTGAGGAGTTGGAATGGCTAGGCAGAGGACCCTACAGGAACTTGGAAGATTAACAGTATACAGGGATGACAATGGCCATGAAGGGACAGTTTCACACAAGGGCCTCAGGTGAGGGGTCCAAGGAAACCTTGGGCTGAATACTGAAAACAACCAGTAGGAGCAAGTCCCAGAAGTAATCAAGAAGGAGAATGGTGGGCATCACTAAAAGGGAGATCCAGATGGCACCAGAGATTAGAAGAGCCAGCCAAATGACAAGCTAGTAGGGACTGAAACTAAGACTCTAAAAGAACCAATTACAGTGAAGATGTAAATGAAAGATTAAAACTGGACAGAGTCCAAATCTGGCCAATCAGAGAAAAATGGGGAGTCACAAAAATGAGATTTAAAAACCAGTCCCAGCCGGGCGTGGTGGCACACGCTTGTAATCCCAGTACTTTGGGAGGTGGAGACCGGAGGATCCGGGTTCGCGGCCAGCCTCAGCTCTCGCTCTCTCTCTCTCCCTGTCTTTCTCTCTCTCTCTCCTTAGTGAGGCCCTCCGCAACTTCGTGAGACCCGGTTTCAAAATAAAGTATAAAAAATAGGGCCGGGGGCGTAGCGCGGAGGTAGAACGCCC
>PVJS01028425.1:0-25506 GCA_004027185.1 Glis glis | reverse complement strand
GCGAACCCGGATCCTCCGGTCTCCGCCTCCCAAAGTACTGGGATTACAAGCGTGCGCCACCACTCCTGGCTATTGAAGTCCTTTCTGAATAGCTAAGAAGCAAGGCAGATGGCCAAAGGTAAAGGAAAAGATCTTGTTCACTCACAAACGGTGTAGTTAGCCTAAACAATAGACATAAAAGAAACATTCCCCAAATTAGGTTGAGCAGACATTCTGCTTTTAACAAGGCAATTCCATTTTCGGCATTTATGTGTTATTTGTTCCCTGAGGCAAATTTGTCTTTACGCAAAGAATAAAGTGATCAGGTATTTCATCAGGGTATAGGACGGGGCACACAGGCCGTCTGTCACAGCAGGGGTGTAGGGTGTAGGGTGTAGGGTGTAGGCAGCGCCAGGCTAACAGTCCAGCAAGGCAGGGGACCTTACAGGAAGGATTACAGCTGAGTCAGGGACCAAAACGAAATACTCCTCCGAGCCTGGCCGGGCTGAGCCGCCAGTGTGCCCGCGGCGCGGGAGCCTTGGTGGCGCTGGCAGTGACAGGCCCGCGGGCTTGGATAGGGCAGCAGGAGCTGAGAGGACCTGGCGAGGTGCTGTCACCAAGCAGTCTGTTTTAATGTCTTTCTTGTCCAGAGCTGGCCTGGCAGCGATGGGGCAGTGTGCAGGAACGCACGCCAAGCGACTTTCGCACTGGTCTCTGGGGGCAGAGAAGGAAGGAGAATCCTGAACCCTCCTGGCAGAGGCAGCCACAGCCTGCAGAGAGGGAGCTGGGCTGCGGTTTCCCCAGTGGATGCCCTTCCTCTCTCTGGGTTGAGGTCTACTTCAGCCCAGGGATAAGGCTTGTCGAAATCTCTCCTGCTGTGCCGATGTGAAGCTCAAAGAGCGATGGACTGTACGAGTAGAACACACAAGGACCGACCAAGGCTGAGATGCAGGCTCCCCAGGCGCCCACGACCACGGCTGATCGTCCTGCACCCGAGGGGCAAAGGCCTCTTCTCTCCTCCTGGCAGGGAGGGGACGGAGCAAGGCCATCACGCCCTCCCCTCCCCTCGCTCCTGCCCTCCCACCTCCACCGGACAACCTATTAGTAGCATCTCGAGATGAAAAGGGAGCTTAATGCTCTTGTTGTGAGCCTGTCTTTATCAAAGCAGGAATTCTTTTCAACTCTTAACCACTAATTGATGAGACTGTTTAACCACCATTAATGTGGGGAAAATTGTTAGGGCATTCCTTTTTATTTTATTGTATATTAAAATATATGCAGAACAAAAGAGTATGCTGAGCAGGACCATTCCCCTTTTTTTCTTCAGTCTCTCTCCCTGTGGCAACAATTAAGTTGTTTTTGGGGGGTGTACTGGGGATTGAACCCAGAGGTGCTCTACCTCCAAGCTACACCCCCAGCCTTTTTTATTTTTATCTATTTTTTGTGGCATGGGGATTGAACCTAGGGGCATCCTACCTCTGAGCTACACCCCCAGTCCTATTGTATTTTTATTTGGAAACAGGATCTCACTAGGTTGATGAGAGTCTTGCTATGTTTCTGAGGCTGTCCTCAAACCTGTGATCTTCCTGTCACAGCATCCCAAGTACTGGGCTTACAGGCATGTACCATCATGTCCGGCTACAATTAAGTTTTTATGTGTATTTTTTTTTGTTATTGTTTTTGCTGGGTGTGATGGCCCGGCTTCAAGCCAACCATCCTATCCAATATAGTCAGGCAGATCTTCCTGCAAAGACTCTTTGATGGTTCTTTTCTAAAGATCCTAACTAGCCAGGTGTGGTACCTGAGAGGCTAAGACAGGAGGATCACAGGTTCAAAGCCAGCCTCGGCAGTTTAGCAAGGCTCTCAGCAACCCAGTGAGACCCTGTTTCCAAATAAGAATAAAATCAGTCTGGGAGTGTAGCTTGGAGGTAGAATGCCTCTGGGTTCAATCCCCAGTACCAAAATAAAATAAAGATTCTAATGGGCTCTTGATTTGCATATGTTAAACTCTTCTTTTTCTAGCCTGGCATTCAAGGCCTTTACAATGTGCTCCAACTCATCTCTAGGGGGATCTCACGGAGATCCACCAAGGCCCTTGAACAGCCCAGGAAGCCTCCCTGAGGGGCCACCTTTTTTTTCTTTTTTTTTTTTTGCGGTACTGAGGATTGAACCCAGGGGCATTCTACCTCCGAGCTACATTCCCAGCCCTATTTTTTATTCTTTATTTGAAAACAGGGTCTCACTAAGTTGTGGAGGTCCTCATTAAGTATCTGAGGCTGGCCGCGAACCTGAGATCCTCCTGTCTCAGCCTCCCAAGTACTGGGATTACAAACGTGCGCCACCATACCCGGCTTATTTTTTATTTTGAAACAGCATCTTGCTAGGTTACTGAGGCTACCCTTAAACCTGTGATCCTCCTGTCTCTGCCTTCTGAGTACTGGGATTACAGACATGTACCACCATGCCTGGGTAGGGGCCACATTTTAGTGAGGCTGGCTTCCTTCCTTCCTTCCTTCCTTCCTTCCTTCCTTCCTTCCTTCTTTCCTTTCGGTGCTGGGGATGGAACCCAGGGGCATTCTACCTCCGAGCTACACCCCCATCCCTATTTTTTATTTTTAGTTTGAAACAGGGTCTCACTAGGTTGATGAGCATCTCACTACTTGCTGAGGCTGTCCTCAAACCTGTGATCCTCCTGTCTCAGCCTCCCATGTACGGGGATTACAAGTGTGTGCCACTATGCCCAGGGAGGCTGGATTACTTCTGTCTGAAGGGGTCTCTGTCTGCCCTCCTCCCCGCACACACACGTGCTATGGCACTGACTGTGAAATTCATTACTGCCTTAAATGCAATTTCATGTATAGTATGGTTATTTGTGCATATAAATGATCTCCTCTGATATTCTATAAGGATAGAGGAGCCCTCATGTAGCTCTTTCTGCTCTCATTTTAGGAACTCAATGAGTATTTCTAGAAGATGTGGATTGCTGGCTTCTTCCTGAGCTGGGACCAGGAGGGCTTTGTGGCCCCTGTGGGGGTGGAGTTGTTCACAGGACCTGCCAGCAGCCCTGGTGAGCAGCCTGGGGAGCCGACTGTCACTGCTCTTTTCTATTTATTTTTATTTTTATTTGCAGTACCGGGGATCAAATCCAGGGGCGTTCTACCTCCGAGCTACACCCCCAGCCCTATTTTTTTATTCTTTATTTTGAAACAGGGTTTCACTAAGTTGCAGAGGGCCTCACTAAGTAGCTGAGGCTGGCCGCGAACCCGGATCCTCCAGTCTCAGCCTCCTAAGTACTGGGATTACAAGTGTGCGCCACCATGTCCGGCTGTCACTGCTCCTTTCTATGCTATGTCTACTTTGTTTTGGTAACAAAAGAAAGCCATGCAGCCTCAGGGCACTGGAATCGAATAATGGCGTCCCTCCCTTTAGTGAGAGCCACGCCTGGGCTTCCTGGAGCTACAGTTCACCTGGAACAAAGTCTGAGCTTTTACCCAGTTCTGGAGGAGTCCATGCTGGAGTCTCTTTCAGACTGTCTTGTAACTAGAACCTGTCCCTGTAGTCTTAGGCCTCACAGCACATGTCATCGGGTTAATAGTGGCCATCGGAAGTCCCTTTGCATTTTTTTTATGGTGCTCCTCATAAATCTGATTAAATTGCTGTGAGATAGACAGTTAGGAATGTCCCTTCGCCTTTTACAAATAAGGGTCCAAAGTCCTCTGGCAAGGGGGACTGAGATAGAGGGGAAACCCTGCTTGACTGTGGCCCTGCAGACAGACGAGCCAACACTGCCTCCTAGTGGCTCCTGTGGGCGCTGCCCCAAATTTGGACTGAAGGCTGGGTTGCTTGGGGGAAGGAAGTCTGCGGGTGTGTCTATGTATATACATACTGGCATAAATTTATAATCCAGCATAAATTTATGGATTTTATTTTATTTTATGGCAGTATTGGGGATTGAACCCAGGGGCATTCTATCTCCGAGCCACACCCCTAGCCCAATTTTTTATTCTTTATTTTGAAACAGGGTCTAAGTTGCAGAGGGCCTCACTAAGTAGCTGAGGCTGGCCACGAACCCAGATCCTCTGGTCTCAGCCTCCCAAGTACTGGGATTACAAGCGTGCGCCACCACACCTGGCTCAAATTTACAGATTTTAAAGTTTAACCATATAGCAGATTATGTCAAACCGAGTATGGGACCGTCTTTAGTATAAGGCCCTGTTTGAACAGGTCTCAGGCCCACAAAGCCAAGCATAGGATGCCAAGTCTCCCAGACAAGGAACTTCGGACTTTTCATGACCAGAATTCAGTTCAGGTCTGCAAACTCATCTGCCTTCATTGGCCTGGCAGGCAGAAGTGAGATAACAAAAGTTAAGGCCGGAGGGTTGCAAGTTTGAGACCATCCTGGGCAACTTGGCAAGACCCTGTCTCAACATAAAATAAAAAGAGCTGGGTGTGGTGGTGCACATCTGTAATCCCAGCAACTGAGCAAGACCCTGTTTCAAAACAAAACAAAAGGCTGGGGGTATAGCTCAGAGGTAGGGCAGCCCTGGGTTCAATCCCCAGCACCACACACACACACACACACACATACACACACACACACACCTAGACCTGCTGAACCCGAGGCACTGTACCAGGACCCAGCGACGTGTGTCCTGGCGGGCTCTCCAGGTGGCCCTGCTGCACGCTGAAGTTTGCTGCCTGCAATGTCTACCTTCCCGGCTTGCCACACCTGGAATCGGCAGCCAGCCGGCGGGTTGGATGGTAGATGGCCCTGCAGTGGAATGGCGCCCCCTCACTCTGGCTCCTCAGTGTGTCCATTGCAGTGGGCACACGGGACCGGGGTCTGGGTCCCTGCTTTGGTCGTCTCTCTGCTTGGTTACCCTCCATGCCCCTTCCCCTGGCATATCCCTACCTCCAACACGCTCCTCCCTCCAGCTCCTCCACTCAGGTTATTTCACTTCTCTCCTGTCTACGAAGCTGAAAGACAATTTTCTCTTCAGCTCTTGTTTCTTTTCTACTCCATGTATAGCCTATGTGTGTGTGTGTGTGTGTGTGTGTGTGTGTGTGTGTGTGGCACTGGGGATTGAACCAGTGGTGTTCTACCTCTGAGCTATACCCCCAGCCCTATTTTATTTTTTTTATTTCAAAATAGGGTCTCACACCCTGGTTCAAAATAAAGAATAAAAAATAGGGCTGGGGGTGGAGCTCGGAAGTAGAATGCCCCTGTGTTCAACCTCTGGTTCCGAAAAAAAAAAAAAAGGGTCTCACTAAGTCGCAGAGAGCCTCGCTAAGTTGCTGAGGCTGGCTGCAAACCTGTCATCCTCCTGTCTCTGCCTCCCAAGTACGCGGATTACAGGCATGTGCCACCACACCCAGCTCACGTCTCTCATCTTAAAAACATCTCTTTCATTAATCTAACTCTTACTACCACAGTCTTCAGGTGCTCATTCCTTGTAACTTCTACGTCCTGCCTCTCTTTCAGCTGATCTCGCAAATGCAAGAGTGGTGTTTCTGAAGAGCAGCTCCTGAGCCCACCAGCAGACCCGCAACCCTCCGTCCTCGGCCTTCCCCTCCCCCGCAGCCCTTTCTCCTTTCTCGCCATCTTCCTTGCATTCTGATCGTTGTGTGCTTGTCTGACGGGACGGCACAGGAAGAAAAATGAGACTGGTTTCCAGAAGCCCTTTCAATAGAATCAGCTTGAGTTTTTTAAACTCTGTATATTAACTAGCTGATTAGACATCTGCCTCTGGGAGAGAGCTTGAGGGGCCTTACCTACATCTCAGCAGACCCATAGTGAACATTCCCAGTGACCCGGAACAAACTCAGTAACCCGCAAACCACTGTTCAGTAGCTGCAAGAAAAGCCCTACCGTGGAAAGCAGAAAGCCTTTTTAAGGACCGCAGAATCACTTTGGGGAAAGTTGCCTTAGGGCCACTTTAAGTAGACAGGTTCTCAGCATTAGGGCCTTAATGACACGATTACCTCCGCCCTCCTCATTCAGCCGCTTCATTAAGCCCTCGGTCCCCATTAACTAAATCCAGTCCTTTTGTTGCTGGTTGAGGTAATAAATACTGAATGGCACCTTTCTCCCACCACCCACTTGATTAGCTTAAAATGACCTCATACCACTGTTCCACACTGGGGTGACTCAGGCTGATGTCATCTCGCAGGCTCATGACTGTTGGTTCCCCGGGGCCATGAGCACCTTCCCCAAAGCATCCGCAGAGGAGACTCTGAAAAGCCTTCTGTTCTAACTCCTCTTTCTGGGTGTTGTACAATAGGCTTTGGCTTTGAGTTCATTGTCTCTGTTGACATATTAAGTCTTTAATGTTTAGTGTCTTGCATGCAAACAACTTGTTGAAAATGAACCAGCCCTTCATTTCCAGTCTAGTTATTTATTTATATATTTTCAGAACTGGGGACTGAACCCAGGGGCCTTCTACATTTGAGCTACACCCCCAGCCCTATTTTATTTTTTTAAACATGTTCTCATTAAATTCCTGAGGATCTTGCCAAATTGGTGAGGCTGTCCTTGAACCTGCAATCCTCCTGTCTCAGCCTCCCAAGTACTGGGATACAGGCGTGCACTACCACGCCCGGCTCAATTTATGAGTTATTAACAGCAACACCTGACATTTGTACCCTCTTCTCGTTCATCAAAGCACTTTCACACATGTCTCATCTGATTCCCACTATTCCTTCCAGGTGGAGGGGAAGGCTTGCTAGCTGCTTTGCTGATGGAAGAGTGTGTGAGTTGATTGGGGTTAGCTGGTGAAGGGGAAAAGAAAATTCTAGAATACTGTCTCTTTAAGCAAGAGATTGATATTAAGAGAACTTTCTTTTTTTTTTTTTGTAGAACCGGGGATTGAACCCAGGGGCGTTCTACCTCCGCGATACACCCCTGGCCCTATTTTTATACTTTATTTTGAAACTGGGTCTCACGAAGTTGCGGAGGGCCTCACTAAGTAGAGAGAGAGAGAGAGAGAAAGAGAGAGAGAGAGAGAGAGAGCTGAAGCTGGCCGTGAACCTGGATCCTCCGGTCTCCGCCTCCCCAAGTACTGGGATTACAAGCGTGCGCCACCACACCCGGCGTTGATATTAAGAGAACTTTCTAAATATCAGTAAGTAATACTTCAAAAATTAAAAAAGAAATGGGCTGGTGACCCTAGGAAAGAGGGGAAACAGAAACTACGAAGAGGAATGAGCAGAAAAGCGAAGGAAAGAAGGATGGGGAAGGTTTTCTGTTCATGGACATTGATCTTGAGACCCATGGCGACTCTGACCACGCAGGCAAACTTAACCTGCCTCGCTTGATGACAGTTGCCTGTTTGGGGTTTTGGTTTTCTTTTTCAGGAACCTGGGGGCAGCCTTTGCTCAAACGGGTTGAAGCTACTGACACTGACACTCAGGCCTGCATGAGTATCTCCTGGGTGCTGGTGGAGAGTGGAGGGCCAACACTTGCTGCTCAGAGCATGCTAATGCGGCCATGTTATGAGCATGTGCCCCGCTGAGCCATGGAGTTCAGGCATGCACAGACCACTGCCCGCTTCCTTTTCCCATACCGCTGATCACGTTTCCCCACACTTTAGACCACCTGCTTCTTCATCCATGAACAGCCCTACACCCTGTCTTCAGGGGCCGGATTTGAGGCAAATTCCCCCGCTATGTCCTTGCTGCTATGTGAATAAACCTTTTTTCTTTTGCAAATCTCTTTGCTTGGGTGATTGGCATCCTACACGGTGGGCAACATGGGCACTCTCAGCTCTCCAAACCCACGGAGGGATACGTTAGCTCGTTTTTAAAAACACAGGGCAGCAGTAGTTCCAAATAGACAGGAAACCTCTGAACTTTTCTTTCTTTTTTTTGTGGTACTGGGAATTGAACCCAGAAGCATTTTACCTCTGAGTTGCACCCCTAGTCCTATTTTATTTTTTATCGTGAAACAGGGTCTCACTAAGTTGCTGAGGCTGGCCTCAAACCTGCAATCCTGTCTCAGCTTCCCAAGTACTGGATTACAGGCATGCGCCACCACACTGGCTTCTAATATTTCTTTATTAACTTTCTTATGAATAGCACCTCATTTGTTCTTTGAACAAGGCTTGGCATCTTAACATTTCATTCATTAATTAATGAGTTGAATAAAATATCCAACAAGTGCTCACCCTGTATTTACGCAAGAATCATGACTTTGTCTTTTTTTTTTTTTTGGTACTGGGGCTTGAACCTAGGGGCATTCTGTCTTTGAGCTACACCCTTAGCCCACTTTTTAAAAATTTTTTCTTTGAAACAGGGTCTTGCTAGGTTGCTGAGAGGCTTGCTTAGTTGTTGAGGTTGGCCTTGAATCTATGATCCCCCTGTCTCAGCCTCCCAAGTACTGGGATTACAGATGTGCACCACCACGCTGGCTATGATTTTGTCTTTTTGAAAATTATGCCTTGATACCTTCATGACTAGGTATCTGGCTTTGATGATGATGTGAATAATGATGATTTCCCACAGAGAAAATATCTAGTTTGTTGGCAAAGATAGTAACTTTGTATGTGCGTGAGCTTGAGATGCCCTTGGCACATCACTGCCAAATGTCCATTGAACTTCCTAATGGAGAGGGGAGAGAATTTAGGGAGCGAGGTTGCAGCAATTGGGAAACTAGGGCTCTAACTAGGGAGGTGAGCATCAGTGTAAAGATCTAACAGCGCCCTCTGCAAGCATGGTGCATGCGCAAACCCAGCTACACGCACACCCAGCCACATGCACATCCAGCCACATGCACATCCAATCACACACACATCCAATCACACACACATCCAACCGCACACACACCCAGCCACACACACATCCAACCACACACACACCCAGTCACACACACATCCAACCACACACACACCCAGCCACACACACATCCAACCACACACACACCCAGCCACACACACATCCAACCACACACACACCCAGCCACACACACATCCAACCACACACACACCCAGTCACACACACATCCAACCACACGCACACCCAGTCACACACACATCCAACCACACCTACATCCAACCACACACACATCTAGCCATGCACACATCCAACCGCACACCCACTCAGTCACACCCACATCCAACCACACACACAACCAACCACACACACACCTAACCACAGCACAACCAACCACACACACATCCAACCACACACACCCATCCAACAATGCACACCTATCCAACCATGCACACCCATCCAACCATGCACATCCATCCAACCACAAACATCCATCCTACCACACACACATCCAATGACGTATACATCTAACCATGCATACCCATCCAACCACACACATCCATCCAATCACACACATCCATCCAGTCACACACATCCATACAACCACACACATTCATCCAACCATGCACACCCATCCAACCATACATACCCATCCAACCACGCACACCCATCTGACCATGCACATCCATCCAACCACGCACACCCATCCATATGACTATGCAATCCATCCAACCACACACATCCATCCAACCATGCACACCCATCCAACCACACACACCCATCCGACCATGCACATCCATCCAACCACGCACATCCATCCAACTACACACACATACACGCACACACACACATCCAGTCACACACATCCATCCAGTCACACACATCCGTCCAACCATGCACGCCCATCCAACCATGTACATCCATCTGACCACGCACACCCACCCAGCCATGCACACCCAACCAACCAAATACACCCATCCAACCATGCACACCCATCCAACCAAATACACCCATCCAACCATGCACACCCATCCAACCACACACACCCATCCAACCACATGCATCCATCCAACCACACACACCCATTCGACCATGCACACTCATCCGACCATGCACTCCCATCCCACCACGCACACCCATCCAGCCATGCACATCCATCCAACCACGCACACCCATCCGACCACGCACATTCATCCAGTCACACACATCTAACCATGCACACACATCCAACCACACATACTCATCCAACTACACACACACATCCAACCATACACACCCATCCAACTATGCATACCCATCCAACTACACAACACATCCAACCATGCACATCCATCCAATCACATGCACCCAACCATACACACACATCCAATCAGATACACACATCCAACCATACACACACATCCAACCACACACACACATCCAGCCATACACCCATCCAACTACACACACATCCAGCCACACACCCATCCAACCACACACATCCATCCAACCACACACATCCATCCAACTACACACACATCCTGCCACACACACACACATCCAGCCACACACCCATCCAACTATGCACACCTATCCAACCATGCACACTCATCCAACCATGCACACTCATCCAACCACAAACATCCATCCAACCACACACACAACCAATGACGTATACATCTAACCATGCATACCCATCCAACCACACACATCCATCCAGTCACATACATCCATCCAACCACGTACACCCATCCGACCATCCGACCATGCACATCAATCCAACCACGCACACTCATCCAGCCATGCACATCCATCCGACCACACACACCCATCCGACCATGCACATCCATCCAACCATGCACACCCATCCAGCCACACACATCCATCCGAGCACACACACCTATCCAGCCACACGCACATCAAACCATACACACCCATCCAACCACGTACATCCATCCAACCACACACATCCATCTAATCACACACACATCCAACCATGCACATCCATCCAACCACACACATCCAACCACACACACATATCCAGCCTCACACACATCCAACCACATATACACATCCAGCCACACACCCATCCAACCATGCACACCCATCCAACCATGCATACCCAGCCACACATAGCCATACAACCACACACCCTTCCAACTACACAAACCCATACAACCACGCACACATCAAGCCAGACACCCAAGCCATACACACATACACATCTAGCCATGCACCCATCCAACCACACACACATCCAGCCAGGCAGAATAAAACTACCACAAACTGGAAATTTTTTTCTTTCCTAAACATGGAATGCTCCTTAAGCTTCTAGTACAGAGATGGAGAATCTTCCAAGTTATTTTTAATCAAATTAAATAGCACAATAATTACTTTGAGGAGTAGCACTTGACAAATTTATATAATACTCTTGCTGTATCTGTGTAGTAATCAGACCAAACATAAGAAGAACAGTCTTTGCTAATGATCAAATATTGAATACTATTTACATCCACACGGTGGGGAGACTATTTAAAATCTTATCCAAGACTTGGAAGTAGGGTCAAAAGGTAAGTGGCGTGTCCTTTGAAGGTCACACAAGGGGAAAAGCCTACTCAGGCTTTATGGGGGAGTATGCTTGGACTCTCCTTATTGTTGGTTACACAGTATAAGGCACTACAGTAAACTTCTGACATCTTTCAGAAATATATACTTTAAACTTTTTTCTAATTTTAAGGTTTCATTCTTTTTCACTTATTAAATATTCTAAAAACTCTTTATTAAAAGCAATATTTGGCCAAACATGGTGGCACTCACCTGTAATCCCAGTACTTGGGAGGCTGAGACAGGAGGATTGCAGGTTTGAGGCCAGTGCACCATAACTTAGCAAGACCCTGTTTCAAAATAAAAGACTGGGAGTGTAGTTCAGTGGTACAGCATCGGTGGGTTCAATCCCCAGTACCACACACACACACACAAAAAAAAAACAGTATTTTTTCAAATAGTTATTGTGAACTAATGGTACAATTTGCTATTAGGAAATGTTGTACTATCTTTTTTTATTTTGTTTTTGGTCCTGGGGATTGAACCCAGGGCCATACTATTTCTGAGCTACGCTCCAAAGCCCTTTTCATTTTTTGTTTTGAAACGGGGTCTAACTAGGTTGCTGAGAGTGTTGCTAAGTTGCTGAGGCTGTCCTCAAACCTGCGATCCTCCTGTCTCAGCCTCCCAAGTACTGGGATTACAGGCATGTGCCACCACGCCTGGCTCTTAATTTTTAAATATTTAAAAAAATTATGCCTTGGGGTATTTCTAGATGTTATCATTAAGTAAAGAGAATAGTTACACATCTTGGTTTTGAGGCTTACTTAGACTTCTTACTCTTCTTGCAGAGAGGTGATAGTTTAAAATCATTAGAACTTCCACTTGGAGGTGAGCTGACAAAGTATAATAAAAGAAATTGAAGTTAGTTGGGTGTGGTGGTGCACGCTTGGAATCCCAGTACTTGGGAGGCTGAGATAGGAGGATTGTAGGTTCAAAGCTAGCTTCAGCAACTAAGTGAGGCTCTCAACAACTTAGCAAGACCCTGTTTCCAAATAAAAAATGATATAGGGATGGGGGTGTATCCTGGAGGTGGAAGGCCCCTGGGTTCCATCCCCAGTAACACACACACACACACACACACACACACACACACACACACACAGAAATTGAAGTTAATCTGGGGACCGGGGGTGTAGCTCAGTGGTAGAGTGCCTAGCAAGTGCAAGACCTTGGGTTCCATTCCCCAGCACTGAAAAAAAAAGAATAAGAAAAAAAAAATCCAGGTATGGTAGTGCATGCCTGTAATCCCAGTACTTGGGAGGCTAAGACAGGAGGATCGCAGGTTCGAGGACAGCCTAAGCAATTTAGGGAGGCTCTCAGAAAACTAGTGAGATCCTGTTTCAAAACAAAATAAGAAAAAAGGTGCTAGGGTGTAGTTCAGAGGTAGAATGCCTCTGGGTTCAATTCCCAGTACCACACAAAAAAACGTTAAGCCAGGCACAGTGATGCACACTTGTAATCCCAGCTATTCTAGAGGCTAAGTAGGGAGGATAGCAAATTTGAGACTGGGGCTGTAGTTCAATGGCAGCATGCTTGCTACCACGTAGGCTTGTCTTCACCTCTTTCTTTTTTTTTTTTTTTTGGTGCTGGGGACTGAACCCAGGGGCATTCTACCTCCAAACTACAGCCCCCATCCTATTTCATTTTTATTTTGAAACAGGGTCTCCCTATGTTGATGAGAGTCTCTCTAGTTGCTGAGGCTGTCCTCAAATCTGCGATCCTCCTTGTTTCAGCCTCCCAAGTACTGGGATTATAGGCCTGCGTCACCACGCCCCGCTAGACATAGTATTTTTTTTTTTTTGGCGGAACTGCGGATGGAACCCAGGGGCATTCTACCTCCAAGCTACACCCCCAGGCCTATTTTTTTATTCTTTATTTTTGAAACAGGGTCTAAGTAGTGGAGGGCCTCACTAAGTAGCTGAGGCTGGCCGCGAACCCGGATCCTCTGGTCTCAGCCTCCCAAGTACTGGGATTACAAGCGTGCGCCACCATGCATGGAAAGACAGTATTTTTGAAGTCCATGGAAAGGTTAGAACAGTGTATCCTTCCAAGAGTTAAAACTGGTTTCTAGAACATCTTATGGTTTTTGTATTTGTCTCTATGTTTTCCAGTATCTTCTAACATCTTATGGTTTTTGTCTGAGCTGCACCCCCAGCCCTATTTTTTTTTATACTTTATTTTGAAACTGGGTCTCATGAAGTTGTGGAGGGCCTCACTAAGTAGCTGAATGCTAGCCTCGAACCCAGATCCTCCTGTCTCCTCCTGCCAAGTACTGGGATTACAAGCGTGTGCCACCACGCCTGGCATTTCCAGCATCTTCTAACCCATAGCCAACATTGCAAAGCCAAATAAGGAGGTGGTTCTGTGATTTTTTCTTTTTTTAGTGATTGATCCTACCCACTCCTCCAATTTAGCTTGAGAACTTTCATCAGTTTCTCTATTGTCACTTGCAGCTGATCCCAGCGAGGACTAGAAATATAACTGAGTGACTATGAGTGAGGTTGTCACTACAGGCTGGGGGAAAATCCTTCTCATGATCTGTCTGCCTGTATATCGCTTGGGGTGAAATAACTTTTTTTTTTTTTTTGCAGTACCGGGGATTGAACCCAGGGGTGTTCTACCTCTGAGCTACACCCCCGGCCCTATTTTTTATACTTTATTTTGAAACTGGGTCTCACGAAGTTGCGGAGGGCCTCACTAAGTTGCTGAGGCTGGCCACGAACCCGGATCCTCCTGTCTCTGCCTCCCAAGTACTGGGATTACAAGCATGCGCCACCATGCCCGGCTTCAGACAATTCCTTAAAGAAGCTTGACAATTGCCAGGAGTTGTGGTGCACACCTGTAAAATAAATAAAAAAATAAAAAAATAAAAAAATAAATAGATAAAATAGGGCTGGGGGTGTAGCTTGGAGGTAGAATGCCCTTGGGTTTAATCTCTAGTACCTAAATAAATAAATAAAATAAAACAAGGCTGAGGGTATAGCTCAGAGGTAGAATGCCCCTGGATTCAATCCCCAGTACAGAAGGATGGAAAGAAAGAAAGAAAGAAGGAAGGAAGGAAGGAAGGAAGGAAAGAAGAAAGAGAGTGAGAGAGAAAGAAAGAAAGAAAGAAAGAAAGAATGAAAGAAAAAAAGAAAGAAAGAAAGAAAGAAAGAAAGAGAAAGAGAGAAAGAAAAAGAAAGAAAGAAAGAAAGGTAGGTTGGGGATGTAGCTAAGTGGTAGAACCTCCCTGGGTTCAAACTCTGGTACTACTCTTAAAAAAATTTTTTTAATTACTCTTCCTGCAGTAGTAGTAATTGAATATTTAAACTTTAAGAAAATAAACAACACTCTTCTTCCCCACTCCTGCGCTCTATGCCCACGTCCTCAGTTTTTGGCTCAGGAAATAACCATGAACTGATGGCGCTCTGTGCCGGTATCCCTTGACCTTCCAGGGTTGTTCGCATTTTCAAAGAATGGATCTAGACCGCCAGGCGGGTGACCCAGCAAGCAATTCCAGAATCCGACCCACTGGGTCCTTCCCGCAGCGTCCTTCCGGGAGGGAGGTGTTCCTGAGACAGGTGGCCGGCTCCCTGTCTGTTGTCTTACATCACACCTTTGCTGCTGGAGGTACCTTGAGGCAGACCAGCTACACCTGGAACCTCACTGGGGACACCTTGAGCTGGTCTCCTTTTCTTTATTACCTCTTTCTTTCTTCCTTTTTTTTTGTGGTGCTGGAGATTGAACCCAGAGGCATTCTACCTCTGAGCTACACCCCCCCCAGGCCCATTTCATTATTATTTTGAGGCAGGGTCTTGCTAGGTTGATGAGTCTCACTAAGTAGCTGAGGCTGGCCACAAACCTGTGATCCTCCTGTCTCAGCCTCCCAAGTACAGGGATTACAGGCATGTGCCACCACACCCAGCTCTTTCTTCTTTATTTTTATTTTTTATTAATGTAAGAGTGATATTCTAAGTTATTTCAGTATATTGGTGTTTTTCCTTAAAATTCTTTTTTTTTTGTGGAACTTGGGATTGAACCCAGGGGCAATCTACCTCCGAGCTACACCCCCAGCCCAATTTTTTTATTCTTTATTTTGAAACAGGGTCTCACTAAGTTGTGGAGGGCCTAAGTAGCTGAGGTTGGCCTTGAACCTGCGATCCTCCTGTCTCAGCCTCCCAAGTACTGGGATTACAAGCGTGCACCACAATGCCTGGCTTTCTGGTGAGGATATTTTTGAAATGGCACACTCTTACTTCATTCGTTCTACTATAATTACATGAGAATCCTGCTGTGCTACTTCTACAAATGTTTTAAGAATGAACATCAATGAGGAGCCGAGAGACCCTTGGAAAATCCACCTGTTGCTTGTGAGATGGCCCAAAGTCAAGAAGCAATGGATCCGGCTTTTGGCAGCACGCGCAGTCCGCATGACTTGGAGTCCAATTACACGACTCAGCAGTTTCACTCCGTATTGGCAAAGAACTGAATTTTTATTGGATGCTACTCAGTCTCTAGAACATATAGTGATTGCTTGATGGGAGTTCACGGGCATTTGTTACTGGAAATAGATAACATTAAAGGTAAAGGACTGAAAGGTAGAAAATTTTTTGTTTGTTTTGTTTTGGTACTGGGGATTGAACCCAGAGGCATTCTACCTCCAAGCTACACCCCCAGCCCCATTTTTTATCTTTATTTTGAAACATCACTAAGTTGCTGATGGCCTCATTATGTTGCTGAGGCTGGCTTTGAACCTGTGATCTCCTTTCTCAGCCTCCCAAGTACTGGGATTACAGGTGTGCATCACCACTCCAGGATAGAAAAGTGTATCTAAAGTTGTAAAATGACTGGGTCAATTGGAAGGACTGATCACTGAGATTCATTCTGGCCTGAACATACATTATACCTCTGCTTAACAAATGCTGGTTTTGCAACGCTTTAGTGTTTTTCTGTTTTCTCAAGGAAGCCTAAAGAAGGTGCTCAGAGTGAAATTCAGTTGTAATCTATGCTAATTTTAAAAGTATGAGCCCGGTACAGTGGTGCATGCCTGAAAATACTTGTGAGGCTGAGATAGGAGGATCGCAGTTCAAGGCCAGCCCATGGTAACTTAGTGAGACCCTGTCTCAAAATAAAAAATAAAGCCCATTGTGGTGGCACATGGCTGTAATCCCAGTACTTGGGAGGCTGAGACAGGAGGGTCACAGGTTCAAAGCCAGCCTCAGCAACTTGGTGAGATCCTATTTCCAAAATAAAAAATAAAATGGGCTGGGGGTGTAGCTTGGAGATAGAATGCCCCTGGGTTCAATCCCTAGCACCACTAAAATAAAATAAAATAAAATAAAATAAAATATAAATGAAAAGGGCTGGGGAGATGGGTGTGGTGGCATATGCCTGTAATCCCAGGAATTGGGAGGCTGAGACAGGAGGATTGAAGATTTAATAGTCTCAGCAACTTAGCGAGACCCTGTCTCAAAATAAAAAATAAAAAGGGTGGGGGTGTAGCTCACAGGTAGAATGCTCTTGGGTTCCATTCCCAGTACCAAAAAATAAAAATAAAAAGGGCTGGGGGTGTGGTGCAGTGGTAGAATGCCCCTGGCTTCAGTCTCTAGTACCACACACACACACACACACACACACACACACACACACACAAAAGTATGAGCCCTGGTTTTATTTGATTAAGGTATTATTTATAATATCTATTTCATGGGGGATGTTCTAAAGATTAAATGTGATGAGGTACTGAAAATGCTTAGTAAAGGAAGAAATTATTGCAGTTCAGTCCCCCCTATGAATTGGGTAGGAAGTTGTTACAAATAAGCCCGACATTCTGTTTGGTAGAACAGAGGAACTTACTAAAACGCAGCTTCCCAGACTGGGTCTCTGGTTCTGACTGCAGGCGTGGAAGCAGTGCCGGGTTCCGTCCAGAGGCCGAGTGGATATAACTGCGAGGAGCGGCGTCAACTGAAATCAGTTGAAATTGGAAGGATGAGAGTGCTTCTAACAGAGTCTTGAGGGACAAACAGGGCGAGGGAGGTGGAGAAGAAGGTTCTGGACCAGGGGCCTGCATGACAGTACAGAGGATTTGAAGAACCATGTTAGTCTGGCACATCCGGATGTGCCCACAGGCATAATGTCAGGTGAGATTCGAAAGGAAACAGGAGCAGATCATAGCGGACCATGAACGCCATAATGAGTGTTTGAACCGAATTCCTTAATATGACCTGCGTGATATATAAATGTTCTGCATTTTTATTTATTTATTTTGGCACTGGGGATTGAACCCAGGAGCATCCTACCTCTGAGCTACACCCCCAGTATTTTTATTTGTGAAGCAGGGTCTCGCTAAGTTGCTGAGGCTGGCCTCAAACCCATGATCCTCCTGTCTCAGCCTCTCAAGTACTAGGATTACAGGCGTGCGCCACCGGGCCCGGCTAATGTTCTGTGTCTCATGACGCTGCCTGCCATAGCAGTGCGCCTTGAAGAACCTGGCCGTAGCAAAGGCCTGGAGACAGGGTGGCCAGCGGGAGGCTGTTGAATAGCTGAGCGAGAGCAGCGGTAGGAATAAAAAGGAGGGAGAAGGGCACAGGGGGAGCAGTGGGACTGAACGCCAGGACCTGGCACCGGGTGGCACAGCAGGAGAGCCAGTGGAGAAGCGGGCTGGAGGGCCGGGTTGCCAGCCTGGGCTTTGCCATCGACGGAGGGCCGATCCGAATCGGCTCAGGCCTCCGAGTACTTTCCTTCAGTCCTGTGGGTTTCTGGTCTGTTATCAACTCTGACCCACTCCGTCCACTGCAGCCAATCAACTCTTGCTTGGATCATTTATTCCTGCTGTCGCCAAGACACCAGGGAGGTCCATTGAGCTCGGTGACAGGCCCTTCCTCTTAAAGGAGAATGCCAGCTGCGTTGAAAGGAACGGGCTTCTCGTTTTCAGAGACTCCTTTCTCTCTTTGCAGCCTCATGGCAACCGGGAACACACAGATCGCCCTGCCTGCAGCTCTGCCATCCAAGCGCACAGAGCTAGCTGCCGGGTGGGCAGTTTTTGAACAGAGCCTTTAGTTTTGTGTCCCCCTCCCTCCCCCCTTTTTTTCCCTTTGGCCCAGGACAACTAGTTAAGTGTAGGAAATTAAGATCACATCGTTCAAGTACTCATGGACTAAATTCTATTAGATAGAAAATCTCTAAGCTCTGATTTTTTTGTTTTTGGTGTCTTCACACACACACACACACACACACACACACACACACACACACACATTATCCACCAGCATTTATTAAAAGTTCTTTCAGCCGAGCGTAGTGGTGCATGCCTGTAATCCTAGTACTTGGGAGGCTGAGATAGAAGGATTGCAGGTTCGCAGCCAGCCTCCGCAATTTATAGAGGAGAGGCCTTCTGCAACTTAGTGAGACTCTGTTTCAAAATAAGAAATAAAAAAGGGGCTGGGGGTGTAGCTCAGAGGTAGAATGCCCTTGGGTTCAATTCCTAGTACTACAAAAAAAACACAACACACACACCCACACACACCACCAACAAAAAACCCCCAAAACAAGTCAGATGTGGTGGTGCAAGCTTGTAATCCTAGTACTTGGGAGGCTGAGACAGGAGGATGGCAGGTTCAAGGACAGCCTCAGCAAGTAGTGAGACTCTCATCAACCTAGTGAAACACTTTCTTTTTTTTGTGTGTGTGGTACTGGGGGTTGAAACCAGGGGACTTCAACCTCCGAGCTGCACCCCCAGCCCTGTCTTTTATTTTGAAACAGGATCTCACTAGGTTGATGAGAGTCTTACTACTTGCTGAGGCTGTCCACAAACCTGTGATCCTCCTGTCTCAGCCTCCCAAGTACTGGGATTACAAACTACACCTGGCTGAAACCCTGTGTCAAAAATAAAAATAAAATTGGGCTGGGGATGTAGCTTAGAGGTAGAGTGCCCCTGGGTTCAATCCCCAGCACCACAAAAAAAAAAAGAACAACAAAACAAAACAAAACAAAACAGAACAGAGTAAAAACAAGAACCCATGTTCTTTTGGGAGTGGTGCTAGGAAGACGCAGTGCCCAGGCAGTCAGTTATGAGAGTCGCATGACCCACCTGGAGGACAGGCTAGATTCTGCACAGGAACTGTTCCTTTTCCCATGTTTCTGCCTGTTGGGAGGGCGTGGAGAAGGAGGCCATGTCTCTTCCTGCTGAGGAAAGCCAGCTAAAACATTTCTCTCCTTCCAACTTGAATGCAGGATACAAGTCAGGGAGGCAGGCTGAGCTACTCCAAGGGAAAAGCATCCGAGGTCAAAACACACATGGTAGCCAGGTCTTTGCCCGCATTGGAGAGAGCAAACCTGAGTAATGTAATTACCCAAGATTGTACTTGAAGCCGGGCGTGGTGGCTCACACCTGTCATCCCTCTACTTGGAAGGTTTAGACAGGAGGATTGCAGGTTCGTGGCCAGCCTTAGCAACTTAGTGAGACCCTCCACAACTTAGTGAGACCCTGTTTCAAAATAAAAAATAATAATAAAACAGGGCTGGGGGTGTAGAACATCCCTGGGTTCAATCCCCAGTACCATAAACAAACAAACAAACAAACAAATACCATAAAATAGGGCTTGGGGTGTATCTCAGAGGTAGAAGGCTCCTGGGATCAATTCCCCAGTACCAAAAAAGAAAAAAAAAAGATTGTACTTGAAGTGCTTCCTCGAGAATGTGTCGTTTATTCCTCTGTGTTTTCCCTAGGAACGCTATGGCAGGTGCAATGCATTTGTGATCTATGGGAGTTTACAGTCTGAGAGGAATCACACAGGCGGGCATGCTGAGAATGGTCTTCGCTTGCTCAGGCAGCTTTTGCCGCAGGCTGGTGTGAGGGGTTGACCTGTGTCCCTTAGAAAGACATGTTGCAGTCTTAAGCTTTGGTATCTGTACATGTGATCTTATTTGGACACAGGTATTTGCAAATGAATTGAGCGAGGATGGGGGCAATACAGCGGCCCTGATCCAGTATGGTTGAAGAGAACGCCACGTGAACAGCAGAAGGCAGGAAAGAGTGTGGAACAGACTCCCCCGAGAGTCTTCAGAGAGTGGGCTCTGCCTGCGGACACGGTGATGTGGGCCTTCTGGCTCAGAATGGTGAGAGCGCACGCGCACACACACACACACAAACACACACACACACACATATTTTGTCTATTTTTTTATTTTTATACTTTTTTTTTGCAGTACCGGGAATTGAACCCAGGGGCATTCTACCTCTGAGCTACACCCCAGCCCTATTTTTTATTCTTTATTTTGAAACAGGGTCTCACTAAGTTTGCGGAGGCCTCAGTAAGTAGCTGAGGCTGGCTGGGAACCCGGATCCTCCGGTCTCAGCCTCCCAAGTACTGGGATTCTAAGCACGCGCCACCACACTGTAAAGACCCCCTTACAGCATTGAAATAGTTAAAGCTGCTTGCTGCAGGCTCTTGCTAACAAGGCAGGATGTCCTTAGTGGACTCACCCCCTGATTCAAACATCTGTTGGGAAAACAAAACGTCCTTACTTGGGACCCTCCTGACTGAGGTCAAGATGGCCTTCTATAGATTAATGGTTATTGTGGTTACTATTACTGTAACAGTCTGGAAAGTTAGGGAAAACATCTTCCAATATAGAATGTACAAGGACAGCGAATGTCTAACTAGTCTGTAATGATCAACTGTATCTATAACCAACCATTGTAAAGGTCACAGAAACCCCACGTGGGACTGTCCAATTAGCAGAGAGAAACTGAGGCTTTTTGTTTAAAAAATATAAAAACTGAAGCAAAAACATGCTCGGGGTCCCCGTACTGAACTGCTGTGTCAGTTTATGTCGGGCACCCAAGCTTAAGCTTGAATAAAGGCTCTTCTGAGATTGCATACGGCTTGGTCTCCTGGTGGTCTCTCTGGGACAGAGGGTCTGGGCATAACAACGCCCGGCTTTATTTTTATACTTTTACTGGTGCATTATAGTCTTACATCATAATGTAGTTCATAGTGATAGTGACATACATGCCCACAGCACTTGGCGGGCTTTCCCCCGGCTCCCTCCCCACACCCCTCCCCCATACAGGATATTGAGATTGACATTGGTATTCTCACATATGTACATAATGTCAATAGAAGCGATTCCTTCATTGATCCTCTCTCTCCTTCCCCCTTCCTCTAGACCCCCTCCCTGGCTCCACTGGAGTTTCTCCTCCATTATCTGAAGTCCCTCTGGTATCCCTATCACTCCCTAGCTTCCGCATATGAGAGAAAACATGGGGCCCTTCACTTTCTGTGACTGGCTAATCTCACTTAGCATAATGTTCTCCAAGTCCATCCATTTTCCTGCAAATTATATTATTTTGTTCTTCATGATTGATGAGTAGAATTCCATTGTATGTATATCCCATAATTTCATAATCCATTAATCTGTTGATGGACACCTAGATTGGTTTCATAATGTGACTATTGTGAACTGTGCTGCTATAAACATGGATATGCATTTATTACTATGATTTTATGATTTCAGTTCCTTTGGAAAGATACCCAGGTGTGGTATAGCTGGAGCGAGCACATATATTAAGCCAGTTGTGGGAGTTTGTTATGCCACCCTAGGAAAATAGAGCTGGTGAACGAAACAAGATGTGAAGGAGCCGGGGACCTAGGGGAATGGGCTTTCTCTTTCCCTTTTAGAAAGGGAATCAGGATGAGCATTACCCACGATCTGTGTCCATTACAGCCTTGGTGCATGGAACAACTAGAGTCATCTTGTGCAAGGGGATAAGCCCGGGGACAAAGGCCAATGTGCAGAGACTGGTATGGTCCGGGGCGATGCCACTGTGTTGTGGAATTGTCTCAGAGTTACTGGCTAGCCTAGTAGATAAGAACACTTGGTCATTCCTTGTTCCACCTTTTTTTTTTTGTGGCACTGGGGATTGAACCCAGGGGCATTCTAACTCTGAGCTAAACCCCACCATTTATTTATTTATTTATTTATTTATTTATTTATTTATTTACTTACTTACTTATTTATTTTTTATGATACTGGGGATTGAATCCAGGGGCATTCTACCTCCTAGCTACACCCCCGGCTCTATTTTATTTTTTAGTTTGAAACAGGGCTACTCACTAAATTGCGGAGGGCCTTGCTAAGTTGCTGAGGCTGGCAGCGAACCTGCGTTCCTTCTGTCTCAACCTCTCAAGTACTGGGGTTAAAGGCATGTGCCACCACGCCGGGGTACTTGCTGAGGCCAGCCTTAAACCTGTGATCCACCTGTCTCAGCCTCCTAACTACTGGTTTTACAGGTATGCGCCACTACACCCAGCTACAAAAATATCTTCTTTTTTTTTTTGTAGTGGGGATTGAACCCAGGGGCATTCTATCTACAAGCTACACCCCCAGCCATTTTTATTTTTATTTTTTTAAATTTTGTTCCTGAGCCGGGGTGATCCTAGGCTTCTGCAGAAGCACGGGGAGCTGCAAAGACTCCAAAAGGGGATAGAGGATGTGACTTTTGAAAATAATAGTAAAGGGCAGTTCAGGTGGAAACAGCTCCTTCAAGTTCACGGAGAGCCCTCCTGTACTTTACCAGAAAAAGAACTGGCTTGAGGGTCAGCAGACACAGGCACAATGGGGACACAAGGGGTTTCCATGGAAGAGTTCACCATTGCTCACAGTTGTCATATCTGTCATCCTCCTCCCCTGCCCGCCCATGATCAGATGACCTAACATGACCAATGAGGACACTGTTGAAATTTTGCTGCCTTGGGCTCAGGCTTGACCCTGTGTTGCTGCTGTAGTTTAGATCCTGACTACTCCCCAAATTTAAAAAATAAAAAAAAAATAAATAAATTTTGAAACAGGGTCTCACTAAGTCACTGAGGCTGGCCTCCAATCTGCAATCCTCCTGTGTCAGCCTCACAAGTACTGGGATTCCAGGCATGCACCACCATGCCTAGCTCAGGAACATCTTTGATACCTCAAGGGCTAGTGGTGTCTAGAGGGAATCATGGAAGTCAGGAACTCCATTCCCAGTAAGCCCTACGCTGCGGGGACGCTCCCTGGAAAAGGCATAGCCATTACTCCTTGTCAGTCCCAAATCCCCACAGAGGCTTCTTCTCTGGTGGAGTGGACTGGGCCGTATAAACCTTGACATCCTCCTGGCCTTCCTACATGCTTCCCATTCCAGAATTATTCTCCTGTCCACATCCCCCACCTAGCTGCTTTCTACCCCACTCTCTGGTTTCAGCTTAGATGCCTCTCCTCATCCTGAAATCAAGGTTAGGTGCCCTCTCTTGGCTTTCTGGGCACCATGGACTTGCCCTATCCTAGCATATGCCACACTGTATTATTCCTGCCTGTTTTCTGGTGCTACCTCTCTCTAGAGTATTTTTTTTTTCTTGGTACTGGGATTGAACCCAGGGGCATTCTACCTCTGAGCTAACACCTCCAGCCCTATTTTTTTTTATTCTTTAATTTGAAACAGGGTCTCACTGAGTTGTGGAGGGCCTCACTAAGTAGCTGAGGCTGGCTGCGAACCTGCGATCCTCTGGTCTCAGTCTCTCAAGTACTGGGATTACAAGCGTGCACCACCATGCCCAGCTTCTCCCTAGAGTCTTAGGGGCAGATACCATAAGCATCCTGCTCATGCTGCATGACCAGTATAATACAAAAACTGACTCATAGTAGGCGCTTGGTAAATAGACGTTAAGTAAATGAAAAGACAAGACACGGAAGGGCCAGGAGTCTGTAATCTGGAATTTTTCTATCATGTTTTGGCCAGGGCCATGACAAAACTGGAGCTGGGTAGGGCCTTGGCAAAATGCAACGTATGCAAGGCAGTGTTCGTCCCCAGCCTTGGGATCCTCATGTTCCAGACCTTTCAGTTTTCCTCCCATCCTCTACTTCTCTCTTCACTTCCCTTGGACATTTTCTAGGTCTAGGCCTTATTTGACCCTTGCAGGTTTAAAAAAGAAAAGAAAAGATTGGTGGTAGAGGTAGACAATTAATCTGTTACTTCTCCTAGGGATAAAACACAATGCTTTAAATACCTGTAAAAACTGCATGAAGCTGGGTGAGGTGGTGCACGTCCGTAACAGTACTTGGGAGGCTGAGACTTGAGGATCACAGGTTCAAGACCAGTCTCAGCAACTTGGTGAGATCCTGTTTCAAAATAAAAAGGGCTGGGGATGTAGCTTAGAGGTAGAACTCTCCTGGGTTCAACCCCAGTACCACCACTGTAACAACAATGACAAAAATACATGAAATTACATGTCTCTAGAAAGCTCCTAAAATACTAATGTCAAGAATTTATGATTGGGCAGGAAGTAGGCAGTAGCACTTTCAGTGCCTTTATAACATAGTAGGTAGGTGTAGGTGTTTGCCTTCTTTGGTTCCTGGTTTTGTAGAATTTTTTTCTTCTTTTTTTTTGTGGTACTGGGGATTGAACCCAAGGGCATTCTACCTCTCAGCTACACTCCCAACCCTTTTTACCTTTTGTTTTGAAACAGGGTCTTGCTTTGTTGCTGAGGCTCTCCTGGAATCCGCGATCCTCCTGTCTCAGTCTCCCAAATATTGGGACTACAGGCGTGCACCCTTGATACTTTAAAATTCCATTCCACCCTTGATACTTTAAAATATTTTCCCGTTGCCTTAGTCTAAGGTCCTTCATTCCTTAAGGCTACCTATGTATTTGTTTTGCAGATTTTTCTTCTTAGATATTTTTCTACTAGATATGGTAATTCGTTATCACAATTCTAACAGCATTTCCCTCTCCATATGGTGAAAGTTACTCATTCAACATTTGGGTGTTTCCCATGTGTGTATCAAATACTGTGTTAGGTATCCACCGGGTCATCAATAGTAAGACTCGAGCCCTATATTAGTGGAGTCTATAGTCCAGTAGGGGAGACGGAGTACAAATAAATATAAAAAAATTGCTCCCACTGTTAGGAATGAAACGAACAGATTGTTGAAATAGAGAATCAAGTGCGGAGTGGGGACCTAGTTAGGGCGACCAGGGACGACTTCCCTTTGAAGGTGACATTTGAGCTGAGACTTAAAGGATGAGGCAGGAGCCAGGCCTCGGAAACGGGGTCACGTTCACCGTAAGTCAGTTAAAAATAAACCCCAATCTTTCCAGTCGCCAGGTTGGGCGTGTGGGCTGAGAAGCCTCGTTGCCAGCACTAAAGATGGCGCACGCGGGGCGGG
>PVJS01028424.1:0-25511 GCA_004027185.1 Glis glis | reverse complement strand
TTTTTTTTTTTTTTTTTTTTTTTTTTTTTTTTTTTTTTTTTTTTTTTTTTTTTTTTTTTTGCAGGACCAGGGATTGAACGCAGAGGCGTTCTACCTCCGTGCTACACCCCCGGTCCTATTTTTTATGCTTTATTTTGAAACCGGGTCTCACGAGGTTGCGGAGGGCCTCACTAAGGAGAGAGAGAGAGAGACACAGAGAGAGACAGAGACAGACAGAGCGAGAGCTGAGGCTGGCCGCGAACCCGGATCCTCCGGTCTCAGCCTCCCAAAGTACTGGGATTACAAGCGTGCGCCACCACGCCCGGCTATCACTGCCTTCTTAAATAGTCCATGGTAAAAAAAAATATAAGATTCTTTGTGCTGACTTAGAGTCATTATTATGAAACATTGACTAATTTTCATGCATATGATAATGCTTTCAGGGACTACAGGGATATAGAAGACTCAGGTTCTTTAAAGTGAGCTTAATGCCTTTATTTGTTCCCTTAGATTTGTTACTTTTTTGCACTATTATCTTTATCAGGTGTCTTATTTTACACATAGCTGTCTAGAAGAGGTCTGAAGGTGGCTCTACCTTTCTATTAGAATGAGTATAATGGTCTGAGTATAATAGTTAATATTTCTTCATGCTTGAGAGCTTCCTTTTTCTTTCTTTTTCCTTTTAAGTTTAAAGCTATATATCAACTTCTGAGGTTTCCAGAAGCTTGACCTCTGATGAGTGGGCATTATTGCATGTATTTTTTCTCCTTAATAGGATTACAGAGTAATGAAATTTCAAGACTGAAAGAGACTGTGAAAGGTCACCTGGTCCACACTTCCCAAAGAATGAACTTCCATCTAGAGCCATATCTAAACCACTGCAGGCAAAGGGCAGCCTCTACTGTTTTACAGCCGTTCAGAAACAGAAAGGCTACAATCTCCAGTGGCAAGCCAATTTTATGTTTTATAATTCTCAGTGTCAGAAAGTCTTCTTTCCATTTAACTGAAGATTCTCATGCAAAAATTTAAGCCTGGAAATGTAATCCCTGATGAGATCTGAAAATAAAACTAGACTTCTGAAAAGATTTGAGAAAATTGAGTTCTACTTTCCTCTGTTTTACATTCCTAGGACAAAAGTGACATAATGGTGTGTGTGTGTGTCTGTGTGTGTGTGTGTGTGTGTATGCGCGTACACCCACACGTGTACGCGTGCGTACACATGTGGGTATATGAGAGAGAGGGAGAGAATCTTGTTGAATTAACTCTCTCAGATAACAATCATTAGTATAAAATTCGTTTACAGATCAAACTAGTTGATGAGGGGCTATACTGAACTAGTTCTACATCTTCACATTTTATCCCTTGACTACTAATTCATATTCATAAACTAGCCACTGCTTAAGATTACTTGTGCAGCTTGTAGCAATGAGATAGACAAAATAGGAGATGATGTAGCAGAGAGATATATAGAAAGTAGAAATAACTTCCACATGATTCTTGGCATTTATGAATTGTGTGACTTTGGGCAAGTTAACTTCCACTGTAAAATAAAGATATATATATATATTTGTCCGTGTCCTAGGGACTTTTGAGGAACTTAAGAGAAAATGGGCATGTAAATTATTTGAAAATTGAAAACTGTATACAAACATATGGTAATTTCTCCTTTCCCAAATCTTTTACCTTTTAAGTAGTGGAGTGTAGAACTGGAAAATCTGGTTTGGATTATGGTGTACTGTGTAATTGTGTGGTCTTAAACAAATCTCTTAACCTCTTTGAGCCACAATTTTCTTTTTGCACATTGGGACAATATAATTGAACTTGCAGAGTAGTGATAATGATTAGAAATAAGAGATGCAAAGTGTGCAACACGCTGTTTCCCAAAGAGTGGGCATTTAGTAGATAGTAACTACTATCATCATCCAGTCATTGAAGCACCAATTGTGCTACTTCTCTTGCTCATTTTTCAAACCTCCATGTGACTGGTTATAAAGTTGTGGGAATTCTATCTACGTACTTTACAGTCTCCAGGACTACTATGTCACTTGTGCCATTAATCATAGTTCCCATGCTACATTTCAATAGCATTTCATTATCCCACTTGCTTCCTATATTTTTCCCTTCAATCCAGCCTCCATACTATAATCAAAGTCATTTTTAAAATAAGTATTTGAACATTACAATAACTTGCCATTGAATGGAGCTCAAAGATATTGAGAGCCAGGTAACATCCTTAATATGTTAGTTTATCTTTATATCATCTTCCACACTCCGCCTCTATCAATACATCTGATTGTTTTTTTACACTGACCTCATGGCTGTTAATTAAATTTGCCATTTTTGGGTCTTTGTGTGTGCTTCTTTTCTGGCTCTGGTTTTCTTCCCCGGGTGTGGGCACAAGACCCCTTTGGTTTCAAAAGGCAGAGGAGTTTGGGGAAAAAGGGAACTCTAGGCATTACCTCCAGGTCGCTTCAGGAGAATCATCTCCAAGGAAGGAAATGAGGTAATAGCCAGGCAACATAATTCAATGAGAGAAAAAAGCAGTCAATCTCTGACTCATTTATTTTCAGGGATGAATTTTTTCTCTTAATTTATTTTCCCTGCTTATTAAATCATGTTCAGCTCTTCCTTATTAAAAACCTTCATTTCCTTTAGACTCATTTCCCTATGTCCAACACTTATTTTCCTCATATTAATTTGTGTGGTTAGCTACCAACTTAATGCAATAGTTTTGTGTGAATGAAGGGACAACGATTTTGGAAAATTCCTGACCTATTTAGTCCTATGTATGAATTCATGCTGTATTTACAGAAGGCAAAGCAAGTGATGAATGTTTCCTGTGGGTGCCCAGGCAACTTCACTGATGTGCTATTAGCACAAAATAACAATTTGCATATTCACCAGAAAGGGCTGAGTATGTTTTTTTTCATTTTATTTATTTGTGCATTGTGATCATACATCTTGATGGGTTTCTGGGTGGTAGTATACATGCACACATCATTCAATTAGTCTTTCCCCAATTCCCACCCCCATTCCCTCTACCTTCCCTCCTTCTTGTGCTCAGCATAGTAGTTGACTTTTATCAATGACAAACACTAGGCTTGGTGATGACATGGTATACGGAGAGCTTTTAAGATGTGGGTTCCTGAGCCCTGAGAGGCCAGTATTACTACCTAATGATATATGTCCTGCAAGAAATTTTGGCCCCAACATGTTTGGTTCTGTTTCTGCATTTATAAATTGAAAAAGTTGAGACAAGCCTGGTGGTGTACTTCTATGATTCTAGTACTTGGGAGGCTGAGACAGGAGGATCTCAGGTTTGAGGCCAGCCTTAGTAATTTAGGGAGAACCTCAGTAATCTACCTGGGTCCAATCCCTACTACCAAAAGGATAAAAGAAAAAGAAAAGAAGAAGAAAAAAGTTGGATCTGATCAATCTTTTCCCTTTCTTTCTTTCTTTCTCTCTCTCTCTCTCTCTCTCTCTCTCTCTCTCTTCCTTTCCTTTCCTTTCCTTTCCTTTCCTTTCCTTTCCTTTCCTTTCCTTTCCTTTCCTCTTCTTTCTTGCTACTAAGAATCAAATCCAGAGATATTCTGTCTTTGAGCTACACCCCACACCTTTAAATTATTTTTTGTTTTGTTTTTAGTCAGGGTCTTGTTCAGTTGCTGAGAGTCTTGCTACTTTACTGAGGCTGTCTCAAACTGGCAATCCTCCTGTCTCAGCCTCCCAAATACTGGGATTACAGGCATGTGCTACCACACCAGGTGCTGAGAAATCTTGATTTCTTTTTTTTTTTTTACCAAAACTACATGATATAACTTCCTAATACTGTAATAGACTTTCTTAGGGTACTTACTGCTTTCCCACATTGGGTCTATTTGCTCTATTCCTAGGACTGCTGATAATACTCCACTTTGAATTCTAATACTTAGGAATTTCTGTATTCCTTGTGTTTTATAGATATCTGCTTAAGAAGAAGGATATATTTGAATTTAAATTTGGATCCTTACTCACATTAGATATTACTTACATTAGATATTATGTAAGTATTGGTTAGATTGGCCTGGAATTATCTCCTTTTCTATTTTTTTTATGTTACAAATGCCAAGGTTCATTTTATAGATGGAGGCTGAGTGATCTTTTTTCTATATAATGTTTTCTCTTTCATTCCTTTTCCCATAACCATATTGATCTAATTTAATGTTCTGCCTTTTTAGTTCAGAATTAAATCTTTCTCTGTTTTTTATATTTCTACGTAACTTCTCCAAACTATATCAAAGGATTTACATTCTACTTCATTCTCTACTTATTTGATCATCTTTGTGTTATTGGCTGTCTTTATACTAATCAGCTTCACTATGGGGCTATATTAAAAATGTTGGTATTCAGTTAAGAGAAGATTGGGAGAGTGAAGTATTAAAATCCATGTTCAACCAATATACACTTTTACTTATGTTTTTCTAGTATAAGGAAAACTAGATTTTTCTAAAAGTAGAAACAATGCATACTTCCTATATGTTTGTGCACTTTCTCTGTTTATCAATTTCCATGTAATAGTCATTTAAGCGTATAAGAGTATACATTATCTTCCCTTATTCTCAAGCAAAAAACCTGAAATATAGTGCTATAATATTTTTAATGTGTTGGAGATCATTAATATAAGTTAAAAAATCTAATAAAAATCTGTTTTCAAACAAAGTATAGATTTTTCAATTTAATTAAGAGGAAATATAATAATAAGCTGCAAAATAATAGGTGTAATAAATCCCCATCTCTTATTCTCTGCAGGCATTTTTTTCTTAAAGCGGTATAGAAAATATTCTCAATTTGATAAGCCAATCAAAAACTGAATTTGGTCCTAGAAAAGTACAGCCACCTAACTCACCTTCATTTTATTTCTTTAAGAAATATAATTGCAAATATTTTTTTCCTGGAGAGGTTACTGACACTTGGCTGCCACAGGGCACATCTGAAGTAATCTTTAAGTCATAATCATAACTGAAAACATGTAGCTTCACCTGAAATTTCAGGGAGTATGTTGGTGATGGACTGGGAAAGTCAAAGGCGACCGCTTTGGAGGACACATCCACAAGGCGTGCGTGTGGGTCACAGGAGGATGTCACAGTGGAGGAGACAGAGATAGGCTTTCATTCAAACCCCTTTTTTTCTCTTTCATTAGATGTGTGACCTCGTCAGCAAGCCGTGATTCCTCTAGTACATAACTCATGAAGGTCTAGCTCCAGCACACATAAGTGCTCTTGTGCATTAAAATTTTACATTAACACCTTTCTCCTTCAGAGACATGACTTACTCTTCATTAAAAAAAAAAACAGTGGAATATAAGATTAGATAATAAGGCACAACCACAAATTTGGTGTGTGTGTGTGTGTGTGTGTGTGTGTGTGTGTGTGTGTGTATGTGCATGTGTGTGTGAGTGTATTAAACACCAGACAAAAGTGCATGGATTTGATGTAGTAAGGGAGATAGGAAGGTCACACATTTTGAGAATTAGAAAAGCTGGGCTTGTGGAATCTGTTGTCCAGGTGAAAAGTGGTTCATAAATCTAAACACATAGAATACTGTGGTAGAAGACTGCTTTCCTTATCTAAAAATGAGACAAAAACTATCCACCTTGGAGTTATGAGAACGAAGAGACCTGAAGTACAAGATGGTGTGTATAACCACAATGTATTTTGTTGGCACATACTTCCCCTTTGTAGGTGTAGGAAATGATATTGGTATACATGCCAAAACCTTACTTTTATCTTCTAAGATTTGAATTTCAAAAATGTTTTAAAGGCCGGGCGTGGTGGCACATGCTTGTAATCCCAGTAATTTGGGAGGCTGAGACCGGAGGGTCCGGGTTCGCGGCCAGCCTCAGCTCTCGCTCTGTCTCTCTCTCTCTCTCTGTCTCTCTCTCTCTCTCTCTCCTTAGTGAAGCCCTCCGCAACCTCGTGAGACCCAGTTTCAAAATAAAGCATAAAAAATAGGGCCGGGGGTGTAGCGCGGCGGTAGAACGCCCCTGCGTTCAATCCCCAGTACCGCAAAAAAAAAAAAAAAAAGTTTTAAAAAACCAAGAAACATGGACCTGTAGATGTTAGGATGTGGGATGATGAGAGGGGCTTGGTACTTTTATAAGCATGTTTTAGGAGCATAGATTATGAATAAGCCATTTAATTGTCCACTCTTCTCAGGCTTGAGTACAGTGGATACACTGTATTTAACAGTAAGTACGAGTCCTAACAAACTAGCTAAATGTCCACCCCTTTTGTTTCCACAAGAATATACCAGAATGCAAATGAGCTACTGTAATAGTTACTGAAATGAACTTTTAATTCAGAAAAAAAATCACAATTTCAGTACTATTAAATGTTTTTAGTGGAAAATAATGCATACTACTTCTTGCCAAGACTTTGAAGGTGGAGCGTTCTAAGTTAAGCTGGAGCAAAGACAGTGTATCTTCCCTTCTTTCTGAATCTCATTGCCTCAGTCAGCATTCTCACTGATATAATCCAAAGCAACAGACCGTACAACTCAGAGGAAGAAACGCTTATTGCTCACAGTTTCTTGTAGGTTCCAGGTTCAGTTCTACAGCTCAGGACATGGGAGTGGGAAGCTAAGAGAGGGAGAGAGCAAGGCTCTGCTCTCACATCATGGAGACTGGAAGCAGAGAGTGAGCAGGGGGAGGAGGAAGGATATATAATCCCCAAGGCCACACCCCCAGGAATCCCTCCTTAGCAACCAAGCCCTGCTTCCAACATTGCTATCTTGTTTCTGTGAGGGCTGGGAGTGGGGGGCATTCTAAATCCAAACCATTGCAGTCATATAACTATCATGAGGGCAGAAGATGCCTTCATTCGGACCTGGGATCTCGCATCCAGTCCTTCCTGTCATCTTCCCGGGATTGGTACCACAGACACATCCTTTCTTCCTCCTTCTCCATAACCTTTCCTCTCATCTAATGCTTTTCCTTCATTTCCTGCTTTCTGTCACTCCTCTTTGCCCATTTCTTTTGTGTATTGTTAACACAAGGGATTCTGCAAGTGGGAATACTGTCAAAAGCTTTCCAGTAAACTTGAAATGTGAAAGACCATCCAATCATTGAACAAATAAAAGCAGGCCAGTTATCACCTGCCAGATGAAGATCAGAGAACATGATTTACTAGAGGAATTCTTTTTAATTTATATTCACCACAAAGAGAGTTTCAGCCTCTGTATCAACTGGAATGATTCACATAGGGCAGGATGTTCTCCTGTTCTGCTAGATAAACAGAATTCCCTTGGCCCCACATAGACCTATGCTGACATGGGCCTCCAGAATGGAGGAGAAGAAGTAATGGGGGAATGTTGGAGGGAAATTTGAAGGTCAAAGCAAATTAATTGCAGGTAATAAAGAGAGGGTTGGGAATAAAAAGTCCAGTAGAATGAGTCTCTACAGTGATAGACATAGCAAGGAAGGAAGAAAGATTACAATAGACCGACTATCCATTTTAACTACTTATTTTACTGAGTGGTCCTCAGAGGATAAATGCCACGGGGAAAACACAAATCACCAGTCTCTCTGCCCAGGGGAAAGTCCTCTGGAAAAGAGGTGTGAGGTGCAAGCTCACAGATGGGGTAAGTATATACAGAATAAATACCAGAAAATATCTCCCCCACAGAGAAGCCATAAATAGCTCTGTGCTCCCCACTGGCACCACCTAAATTGTACCCTGTACAGAGTAACTCACAGGAGAGACGATTTCCTTAAAAAAAAAAAAATATATATATATATATATATATATATATATATATATATTACTCTGTATATGTGTGTTGCCTTTGGAACAGACATACTGCTCACTTTTATAATATGGGAAACCTGCATTCTCATTTTCACCTATATCTGTCTGTGTGTCTTATTTGTAGGAAAGTACCCAAAACAGTGTTTCTTTCACCCCTAATTTTCCCTACAGAGATCAGATGTTAACGTGAACTTTCATTTTCATTCTTCCCTAAAATTCACTCATTGCCAGGCAGCAGACCTGGGTATTGGTATAAGAAGCTAATCAAGACGATTTGGATACTTAGAAATTATACTTGGCATATCTGTGATTATTAGTTTCAATTCTATTTAAAACATAATTTCCCATTTGAGTAAGAAAGAATCAGAAGCTCACCAGAACAAAAGCTAAGCAGCACCAATAAATAAAATTGCTGGGAGGAAAAGAACGGGCAAATTCTGTGGTTCTGTTGAACTCCTGAGTTTGCTTATGGTTTACCATATTTTTCTTATTAGTGAAAAATATACATAACATAAAACTTACCATCTTAATGATTTTAAGTGTGCAGATTAGTGGCATTAGCTACTTTTAAAATGTTGCACAACCATTAGCACCATCCATCTGCAAAAATTTTTTTATCATCCCAAACTGAAACTTTGTACCCATTAAACACTGATTCCCCATTCTTTCCTCTCCAAGCCCCTAGCAACTACCATTATACTTAGTCTTTATGAATTTACCCTGAGTACCTTATAAAAGTGAAGTTATATAGTATTTGTCCTTCTGTGACTGTCTTATTTCACTCTATATAACATTGTTAAGATTTATCCAGGTTGTATCATATGTCAGAATTTTCTTCCTTTTTGAGATTGAATAATATTCCGTTATATGTATGTATATATATATATATATATATATATATATACACCATATTTTATTTATCCATTCATTATTTGATGGACATGTGTTACTTTCATTCTTTTATTATTATGAATAATGCTGCTGTGAATATGAGTGTGTAAATATCTGAGTCTCTGCTTTCAATTATTTTAAGTATATACTCAGAAGTGGTATTTCTGAATATTTTATTTTTAACTTTTTGAAAAACTGCCCTACTATTTTCCATAATAGTGCTACCATTTTACATTTTCAACAACAATACCCGAAGGTCCCAATTTTTCCACATCTTTGATACCACTTGTTTCTGTTTTTTTTTTTAAATACTAGCCAATTGATGGATTTGAAATGGTATCTTTTAAAAAAATCACATGTATTTCTTATTAATTTCTGATACTCACCTGAATAGATTTACAAATCTCAATTGTACTAACATAATGTTTTATTCTTTTTTAGTGCCCTAATTTAGGCAGGTTTGATTACCTGCCCACAGTCATAAGGCAGTAAAGGATAGAATCAGATTGCAAAGGTAATCAATCAGATTGCAAAGTTCCTAAAAGCATAAAACTTACCCTCAAAACACTTATATCATGGTGAAGAATGCACAGTAGAAATTCTCATAATGAAAGCTCTTATCTATTGAATGCTTGCGTTTGTGTCAGGCACCATGCTAATGGCTTCATTCATATTTTCTGCTGACTCTCACAGCAATCCTATTTATATATGTAAATAGACAAGCTCAGGGAGCTTAGTTTACTGCTGAATTTAAACTAAGATTCAACTCAAGGTTTTCATATACTCAGGTTAAAGTTACCAATATGACATATACTTAGAATTTACCTTCCACAAAATGCTAAACATCTTTTGGTGCCACATATCAAAAACTATTGGAAAAACATCTTACTTCAGCCAGAAAAATTCCCAGTGTTTTATGGAAGGAATAGCATTTGAGCAGATTCTTGGAAGAGGGGAAGAACTCCAGTGCTAGAGATGGTTGGAAGGGAATTCCAGGCAGAGGGAAAATGTGACCCCTAATCCAGACCAGATCTTGCGTGGTGTTTCATGGTTACTGCCCCTCAGCGATACCTTCCTGGTTTCTTAGCTTGGTCTGCTTTCTCTTGCCTTGTTGGGTTTTAGTTTTATACTGGCTATGGTGTCTGCAGTGGCAGGACCTGCAACTTCCTTTCCTTGACTTTCACTCCAGCTCCTGTGTATGTTTTTAGTTTTGCTTCATTTCCTTTTGTGTTTAGTCCTTGGCTGTGTTGTTTTTCTTCTCTTTTTGTTTATTTCTCAGTGCTGTTGTGTTTGGAGCAGTGCGGGTGCTATGAATAGGGACCCCACAGAAGATCCTTCTTGATTAGAAGTTCTTGAATTAGGTTCTAAGGGGTCAAAAATCAGCTAGGGTTCTGGAAAAGATGAAATGAGGTGAAGGGAAATGTCCTAATATCTATTGCTGCCTCCAGCAGCAGAAGAGAATGAACTACTAAGAGCGACTGTGAAAACTCAGGATTGTTAAAGGAGACACCAACATCAAATTGAGTTTAGTACCTACAGCTGTATCTCACCAGCAGGAGTCCCAGTTGCAAACTGTTTTTAAGCAACAGACCAGAGACCTTAATGGAGTTTGGATAATCAATTTGAACCCCAAATGACAATGGGTTGGGGAAAGGAGAGGGAGTTCTAAGATCTCAGCTCAGTGACCTGTAAACTCACTTGAGAGAGCACTTCCAACACAGCAAGAAAGAGAAGTTTCAGGTAAGGTAAGTAAAGTGCTATGGCTCTGTGGGGGTGAGGGTGGCGGGGTGGGACCCCATCTTCTCAGAGTAGGTACTTAGATTCACTTTTCCTTCCTATATCTGCCAAGGAACTGAATGTGAGTAGATCCACGGTTGATCTCTAGCCAAGACGTATTGAGAAAGACAAACCATGATACTAAGTCTTTCTAATTCTGGCACTCTATAATCTACAAAAAAAGTCTACTTAATTTCATTTGTCTCTTCTACTCATAGTTATTATCACAATGTGGTTGATTACAGTGTACCTGAAGTGCTTAGTGTGCTCAAATGGGAATAGGTCCAGATCATATCCCCAAAATAAGGTATGTTGAGCCAGGCATGGGATGCATGCCTGTAATCTCAGTACCTGCAAAGCTTAGACAGGAGGGTCATAGGTTTGAAGCCAGCCTCAGCAATTTAGCAAGGCCCTTAGCAACTTAGTGATACCCTGTTTCAAAATAAAAAACAAGGCTGAGGGTGTAGCTTAGAGGTAGAATGCCTCTGGGATCAATCCCCAGCACCAAAAAAAAAAAAGAGGTATTCTGTAAACTTGGTCTAACAACAATATGCCTGAATAATGCCTATAACTACCAAAGGTGGATTTCCTTATTAATAGTCTCTTCCAAATGGCTTTTACTAGCTCAGGAACTTCTAAAGACAGGAAAGAAGAATTTACTGAGAACTTAATTGTTAATTTGAAACAAACTTGCAGGTTTAAATAAGTAAACTGTAAACTTCTATTCAACAAAATAGAACTAATGTTTAGCTCAGATTTCAACATGATTATCATGGTAACTGAAAGTTCATAGAGACTTGGGTATAAGCATCACTCCTAAAAAGAATTGCTAACAAATATTCACAATTTGGGGTCATTTTTGAATAGGTTATCTATTTCTTCAGAAAATATTTATGGAGCAGGGCGTGGTGGCGCACGCTTGTAATCCCAGTACTTTGGGAGGCAGAGACCGGAGGATCCGGGTTCGCAGCCAGCCTCAGCTTTCTCTCTCTCTCTCTCTCTCTCTACCTAGTGAGGCCCTCCGCAACTTCGTGAGACCCGGTTTCAAAATAGAGTATAAAAAAATAGGGCCGGGGGTGTAGCGCACAGGTAGAACGCCCCTGGGTTCAATCCCCGGTACTGCCAAAAAAAAAAAAAAATATTTATGGAGGATCTACTATATGAGAAGCAGTGCCCTTTTTCTTTATTCCATACCTTTATAACAGATATCTTTGAGCTGTCTTCTGTATCCTTTATTGGTTGCATGTTAAACTGCACCAAAATGTTTTATACTGTTCACTTGTATCTGAGCTCACAAATGATTCTCAGAGAATTGTGAGAATAAATTAATTCTACCAGTGTCCGAAAAACACCTGGGTAAGTCCAGGTGTTTCTGACATGCTTTTCTATGGCATTCCCAGTTTTGCAATTAATGCTTCCTTTCCAGAAATATCTACCACAAAACATCGGCTCAGGTCAGCTATGCTGGGAACTGTAAAACCTTTCTTTGGATTTGAGTAGTGGTAGAATAACTTTCAGATTAGATACGATCTTTCCTCCCTGCAATCAATAGCTTAGCATTTCAATACTCAATGTCTTCTTCCTATATCACCCTGTCTAGTGTGGGTCATGCTTCACAAACTCAGAAGCCTACGAGCTCAGGCAAGGAGCAAACGCAAATGAAGCAAGCTGTGCACGCGGCAGCGAGATGGATGAGGAAGGGGTCATCTGAACAGAGCATGCTGTGCCAAAGGGGATGGCCATCTCTCAGCCCCACTGAATATTTCCATGTGGGGAGTCTAATCTACTGTCCCTAGGCCACATCTACTAATTTCTAAATATTGACAGAATTCCGGAATGTTATATACCATTTCCAATAAAACAGTGGAGTTATTTTTTAAATCACCTGAATTTTTGGGTCCCCAATTCCCCTTTTGTGACCTCTCCTACATGTGTCAAGCTAAAAACATGATCTACTTTCTACCTTACTGGGTTTGGCTATTTTAATGTACAATGTCTATTTGTACTTGTACAATGTGAATTTTTTTTTCATTTTACTGTTAGAGGCAAAAGTCCCAGCTTTATAATCAAGTCTAAAATTTAAAAAAAATGATACTTTAGCAATTTCTAGCTATTTCTTAAACATGTAAAAAGAAGAGCTAATATAATGCCATTTTCTTTCCATCAATCATTACACAGTTTCTAGGAGAATCACATTTTAATATTTTAACAAGTTTACCAGAGTTCTTTAACCAAATTAGGAAATATTCTGAGTGAAGAAATGTTCTCTGAAAGCTCCTCATGAGATAGGTAATAGCGTATCAAATTATCAGTGAAGGAATTTAATACACAGAAAGGAAAAGTACTCAAAAAGGTTGGCTCTAGTTCTTTTCTGTCCCCTCAAATCATTGAAAACTATCAACTCTGTTTTCCCTGCTATCTCTAATGTTTGAGTTTATGGCTAATTTTTTATGATTGTGAGAAATCCTGGGATATAGTGGTTGTTCAATTACATTTTTTGAGTAAATAGATTAATGAAATGAGATGAGAAGAAATTTAGAGAAATAAATAATGATAATGATCATAAAGTGAACCCCAATTGAAGAAGACAGAAACATGATCACAAGGCATCTGTAGAAAGAGGACTGCTTATGCACCTAAGGACAAATGTGGAAAGATGCCCCAAGCACCAGCCAGTTTTAATCTGAATAGGATGCTGTCATGTAAGTGAATTCCAAATTACAGAATTAGAAGCAATTAGAGATGTTTGGGAAAATGATAAATATTAGTCAATTCTTTCCTTAAAAGAAGGATTGGTTTATGGGCATCTCTCATAGCCTGGTACAAAGGTACCATAATTAAAATGATGGTAAATACAAAATCAACTGATATGAATTTTCAAGTTATTTAGGTAGCAAGGCTGAACTATAAGATGTTACAGGTCTGCCTCTTTCCCTCCAGAAGTTGCATTTATTAACCTCATATACTAATCAATTAAAATATCTATTAGCTAGAATATTTGCTTTGTGAAAAGAGAGGCGATTTAAGGCCAGTGAATTCAATAATAGTTTCTAGCCAATCACCTGAGTTATTCCACAACTTAGTAGATCAACATGGTGACTTTGTATGAGCCACAAGGGAGAAAAATGCAGTTACCAACTTAATCATCTCTATATCGATGGTGGAATGAAAAATAGGCCCTATGTTCTCATCTAGTTTCCTTGTGAGTATATTAGCAAGTTAAATAAAACTATGATTCCTAGGTAAGATGAGAGTCGGCAGCAGGTAAGAGGAAATCAAGGGTCTTGCTCTGCCATTTTTTAATATTATAAAAGTGTGACCACCTATTAGAATACTTTAGGCCTCAAATTGATTTATAAACAGAACATTAATGTGCTTGTATTATTTTTCCCAGTGAAGGTATATTATCAGACATTAGTTCTGGTGAGTGCATAGACACTGAATCTGGTTCTGATTTTGTACATAGACACTGGTTCTGGCTTTGCATAATGAAATCGGTTCTGGATCTCATTTTGTGTAATGACTTTGCCTTTATTTCATTAATGACTCTAATTTCCTCCAATTTTTATCCAGATGTGTTTTTTTGTGGTGAACTAAATATTCAGCCCGACTCTCATCTTTGTCCTGATAATGTAACTCTCTGTGGCTCTAGGCCCACTGTGAGGCTAGATGAACATGTCCGGGAAAGACTAGAGTTAGAGGCTCTAGGCCCAACTGAGGGGGATGATGGCAGACATGGCCTATCTTTGTGAGGGGTGCAGATGACTCTTCCATCAGAGGGACTGTGGACTAGGTAGTATAGCAGTAGCTGAGCTGGATTCTGTGGTCAGTTAAAAATAAATTTAGAGCCAGGTGTGGTGGCGCATGCTTGTAATCCTAGTACTTGGGAGGCTGAGATAGGAGGATCGCAGGTTTGTGGCCAGCCTCAGCTACTTAGTGAGGCCCTCTGCAACTTAGTGAGACCCTGTTTCAAAATAAAGAATGAAAAATAGGGCTGGGGGTGTAACTCGGAGGTAGAAACCCCTGGGTTCAATATCCGGTACTGGAAATAAATAAATAAATTAATTAATTAATTTAGTTGTATAGGATAAATATGAGATTCTGTTACTCCTTAATCAAGAGTTAGGTTCCAGGTAAGATATAATGGGGCAAGAGGAATAATGAACCCTCAGAATTTTGAAAACTGAGTTCTTTTTATTGAAAACTTAGTATTGTTCAGGTTCCTCCACAAATAAGGCATAATCATCCTCTCCAACTCCAAACTCACTACCATTTGGGTTCTGTCTTTATATACAGATAACTCTAAAGAATTTAGTGAATATGAACACTATCCTGAATTACATACTATAATTCTCACAGCAACCTGGTAAAACCTTCATTTCAGGTAAATGTTTATTGAACCATTTGGTTATTGAACCAAATTCTTAAGTAAATAAAATGACTAATTTGATTATTTGAAGTTATTTTATTTATTTTTTTTTTGAGGTGCCGGGGATTGAACTCAGGGGCGTTCTACCTCCATGCTACACCCCTGGCCCTATTTTTTATACTTTATTTTGAAACCGGTTCTCACGAAGTTGCAGAGGGCCTCACTAGGTAGAGAGAGAGAGAGAGAGAGAGAGAGAGACAGGGAGAGAGAGAGAGAGAGAGAGTGCTGAGGCTGGCCGCGAACCTGGATCCTCTGGTCTCCGCCTCCCAAAGTACTGGAATTACAAGCGTGTGCCACCACGCCCGGCTTGAAGTTATTTTAAATGGCAATCATTTATTACATTTCAAGATTAGAAAATTTGGATTCTTTTTTAATAAAGCAGATGTTGGGTTTTTATAAATTTACATAAAAGACTTACATATATTTATATTATATAAAGTTATAAATGTGTTAAAATATGACATGGAACATAGAATAGCAATAATATGCAACTAAAATATAGTGTGTAGATGGAAACAGACAAATCAATTAATTACCCCTAAATTTTTAGAAAAAGCTTTGTAAGTTTAATAGTTAAAACATAAAAATGGCTAGCCAGTAGTATATGCTTTTAGTAATTTCTTGGGATTGAAAATCTAAAATTTAAGACACTTAATTTATATGATAAATTTGGATATTTATGTAAAATAATTAAAATATTTCCACTATAGTTTATTATGATTTAAACATGCATACCTATAGGCTGTTGTAAAGACCAACTATGATAATTAGTTGATTGTATGACCGGAATATGTAGTTTCTATATCTTGAAATAATTAAGTGATTAAATGGCATTTCTGAAGGAGAATCATTCTGGAGCTCATGTTTCTTTGTTGTGAGAGCATTGTCAATAAGGTATTTCCTCAGATTTCAAAGCTGAGAAATCCAATCCCTAAAGCTTCGGTTGTTTTAGCACCTGAAGACTTCTCATCATGGAATTCTTTCAAAGAATAAAGTATTACCTTCAAATTACCAGGAGTCTTCAGACACCTCAACAAAAGTTCAAGAAGCTTATATTTTTAAGACAGATGGGGAAAAGGTGAAACCTTGAATAGCTTCGTTGCTTGGCTTCTCTATATTACATGACTAATCTAATTGTGAACCAGTTACCCCATTACTGGATAATGTGAATGGCATCTGTGTAAAATATGAGTACAATTAAATGATTTTCTAGAGTCGTGTGTGTGCTTCGGTGTCTGTCAATGTGTAATTGGGTTTAAGCTGAAGTAAAGAGGCTCTGGGTAGCTTTATGCGTGTCCTGGAATTACCACAAAAAATTAATTCAACTGTGAGAAGAAACAGGGAAGTATCTTAACCTATCTTTTAACATTGAGAGACTATGCATTTTTTTTATCCTCAAATATCAGATTTTGAATACATTTTCTAAGATGTCATCAAGTCCCATTTCTATTTAAAAATTTTATAAATAAGTTAGTTGGAAGTGCAGTGCTCAAAAAAACGTTTTCAGAAATTTAAACCCTTGTCAGTGAAGGCAAGCATGACATGAACAGCAAAATCTTATAAAATGTCTTTTGACTTTCCTTTTTCTGGCATAATAATGTGGTGTTTTGATTGCATAAAGGATACTTTGAGTTTAAGAGAGAAATGACTAGTTCTAAGACTAAAATAGCAGCAACAGTGCCTTAATAATTTGTGAAAGAGATTGAAACAACCCTTGTAAATTTATCCTTAATCATAAACCATGTGAAAATTATATAATTCAAGTCAATTTATTTTTGGCAGGTTCTTTTCTTTATGTCTGTGTTGCTGACTGAAAACATCTAATTTGCATATAAAAATCTAGGTAGCATGTCTTCTGAAAATAGAAGTACTTAGAATGCTGAATTAGCCTCTTTGCTATGTATACAGAAACTGCTATAATAGATTCTGAGTTAAACTATATGTCTAGGCTAAGGTCCTGAATGGGCTAATGTCCATTAACAATCAACAAATTAGTAAATTGCCTTTATTGAAATTTCTTTTCTCAACCTAATGGTTTGTTTAACTGATGGCTGATGTGACCATTAGGGGCTATTAGCATGTTAAGAGGGTATTAAATAAAGCCAACAGTTGGCCTTAAAAACAAAAGGATAAACACAGCACAATTTATTATTTTGCTAGGCTAAGCAAACATGGTTTCAATGCATTACTGCCTCCTAACAATGCCAGCAGTCATCTGTTGAATTAATATTCTATGGGGTTAGGAACAAAAGAATCAGCAAATCTATGATCTGCTGGACTTTAATTGTTGAGGTATATTAGCTGATTTGTGGACATTATCTGAGTGATAATTATATACACTCATCAAAAATTTTGTAACATGTTGTATTTCTTTCTATCACACATCATTATTGTGGATAAGGAAAATACATATTGGGAGCAGATGTGGGGAAACTGTCTTAAAATGAAGTTAATTTCAAATGTGCCCTCATTTAATGCATGTTGAGGTAAAGGAGAATTGGATAGAAATATTTGTGTCATTAGATACATAAAACCCTCATTTGGATTGTTTTACTACTGATGCACATAGCTTTGTGTTGTTTTTATATCTAGAAAAGCAGATTTAGCGTTGTCACACAGAGAAGGTACGAAGAAGCAGCTCTTTCCACTGGTTACTCTTAGTCTATAATTCAAATGCCTGTTTTGGCAATTGTTTCATTTCTGATAGTGTATCACCAAACACACACACACACACACACACACACACACACACACAGCATTTTTTAATCTATGTATTTCTCTTTATCTGTATCATCCAGGAAGGAATGGAGGAAATAACATTTCCCACAGACTCTCAGAATACCCTAAGAATACCTCCTTTCAACCTCTAGCTGAGCCGGCATTTTCATTGAGTCAGTATCACCACCATGTGCCTGGTGCTGTTCTCCGCACTAAGACTACTCAGTGAACCCAGAATAGAGAAAGATCCCTGAGCTTGAGATCCTACGTTCCAGTGGAGGATGATATAGGGCAGACAATAAACCTAAGCAAGGATATTGAAAGATGGAAAGTGCTTTAAAAGAGAGAGTGCAATAGAGATCAGTAGTAACGAGGGAGGAGGAACACATGGCATTTTAAATAGGGATGCGGTTACCCTGTTGAGATTAGGATACTGTAGCAAAGACTAAAAGAGATTAGGTATTTTGTCTTTTAGCTATTCTAGGAGGGAATATTCCAATCAGAAAGAACATCTGGTGCAAAGGATTTAAGGCAAGAATTTGCCTTTTATATCCAAGGACTGGACAAAACCACACCAAGGGAGGGGAGATTTGTAGGAAATTAGGCTGGAAAGGAAAAAGCAGAGAGGGCATTAGAGTCCAAAGTAAGAAATGTGGTTTTTACTCTAAACATGATCTAACTTATGTTTTAAGAAGACCACTCAGACTGATATTTTAAAAGCAGACTGTAAGAGGGCAAGAGTCCATTAAAGGGCCTGGTTAGGAGTGAATTACAGTTATCCTGGAGGGAGATAACAGTGGCCTATTTGTGGGGGAGGATGTTAGCAAGTCATGAGAAGAGAAAAATAGTCTGGTTCTAGACGTATTTTAAAGGTAGAACCAAACACGATGTGGATTGGATATGGGATGGGGGTTGGGAAAGGAGAGAAATTAAGGATGGTTCCCAAGTTTCTGACCTAAGTGACTGGAAAGATGAACTGAAGTGGGAACAGGTTGGGGGTACAGCTTTGAACATGTGGTAGAGTTGTCAGATTTAGCAAATTAAAACATAGGGTACTTAGTTATTTGTATTTAAATCTGTATTCAATCTGGTAATACTAATAGGTTGACTTTTCAATGCCTTTTGTACATATCAATAGGAATGTTGCAAAGGTACTTGATTTCTGAGTCTGGAGTCTGGAACGCACCTGTGGCTGGAGTTGTTAGTCATGTGAGTTTGGACATAGATGGAATTTTAATCTACAGGACTAGTTGATACAACAAAAGATATGAGAATAGATAGGGAATGACAGTTCTGTCCTCTTCTTGCAGGGAAGCTTGAGGCATCTCAACTTTTGTAAAGGTTGAGAAAACAGAAGAGGGAATGCAAAGACTGAGAAAGAGAAACCAGATCAGTAGCAGGGAAACTCAGAGAGTATAGTGTGCTCACAGCCAAGTGAAGACAGGTGACCCATTCTTCTTTTTTTTTTTTTTTTTAGTACTGGGGATTGAAACCAGGGACACTCTATCTCTGAGCTACATCTCAAGCCCTTTTTTTATTTTTTATTTTGAAACAGGGTCTCATAAAGTTGCCAAGGCTGGCCTCAAATGTGTGATTCTTTTATCTCAGCCTCCCAAGTACTGGGATTACAGGCGTGCACCACTACACTACCCATTGTGAAATATGCCAATAATAATTGTCCAATGCAGAGGAAAACACTGATAATGTAGTAGAGAAATAAACTAATGACTGAAGAAATAGCCTTGACCAGATGGGAGGCGACAAGCTTTACCAGACACATGGGAACAAAGGTTGGTATCTAGATTAACAGGCAGGATGGCAGAAAACATGGTGACAAGTGCTGGTGGATGGGCGGATGAGGTGGCAGTGTCTATGAAAGTTCTCTTTTGATTGTTTCTATTTTCTCAATTCAGGACAGGGAGGAAACATTTATGATTGGAAGAGAAAGGAGACTGCATAAGACAAGCATCTAGGTCATGATTTTAGCTGGACCAGGTGAGAATATTATGGGTAGTGGACCGAATTAAAGGTCTTATTAATTTGTAGGCATGAATTGAATTGAATCTACTCAGCATGGTTTTGTGTTATTTGAGGCACATCTATACCAAAGTAGGGCAAGAAAACATTTAGAGTAAAAATTAAAGCTAAAATTTTCAAAAGTGAATGTTACCTATCAGGTCTTACACAATTGTAGTGAGTGAGTTTTGGATATAATTGACAATCTCTTCTTAGCCCTTAGGCTAAGATCAAGTGTAGTATCTGTTCTTATCAGTTTAAATATAATAGTGCACCAGTTGCAGGCATGAATCTATAAGAATTCTTAGGGAATGTATTTTAATTGGAGATAAAGAAAGATATTAAATACTGAACTCCAAACAAGGGGACAGCTTGGTATAATTTACTATGAAAGAAATTATAAAGGTCTTCTGAGAGAGTTTTCAGGACCACACAAGGAAGTACTAGTAGTTTTTAGTCAGTGTTAAAAATTCACTCTTTAGTGAAGTCCACTTTCTCCTCTAAGTAGCCTTAAGTGATGCTTTGAGATCAACCCTGACTTTCTTGCTTTGAATCTCAATGATAATTACAGAAATATACTTTAATTCTATTCCAAACATTTTATGAACTTGGTGAAGTAAAGCCTTTGAGAGAGTTCTTACTCTGCCCTTCCACTGAGTATTTTGTTTTTCCAACTCAAGCTTTGAAAAACACAATGATCAAGAGTACAAACAATAATAAATGTTGGTGAGGATGTAGAGAGACAAACTCTTATACACTGTTAGTGGGATTATAAATTAGTACAACCACTGTGGAGATCAGTATGTAAGTTCCTAAAAAGACTAGGAATGGAACCACCGTATGACCCAGCTATACCACTTCTCGGTATCTTTCCAAAAGAATTAAAGTCAGAATACTATAGTGATACATGCATATCCATATTTATAGCAACACAATTCACAATTGCCAAATTGTAGAACCAACTTTGGTGTCAGTCAACAGATTGAATGGATAAAGAAAATGTGGTATATACACACAATGGAATTTTACTCAGCCATAAAGAAGAACAAAATTATGCTGTTCTCAGGAAAATGGATAGGGCGAGAGACTATTAAGTGAGATAAGCCTGTCTTGGAAAGTCAAGGGTCTTATGTTTTCTATCATATGTGGGAGGAAAGAAAAGGGATTTCAGATAAATGAGGAAAGAGACCAGTAGAACAGTAGGAGGAGTTGGGGGAGAGGAGGTGAAAAAGGAGAATTGAGAAAGAAACAAAAGATGCTATATCCATATGTGAAAGTATGACTACCAATCTCAGTAACATGTATGGAGGAAGGAAAGAAGCAGAGCGGGCTCCAGAGGGAAACAGTGCTGTGTGCATGTATGTTTGTATCACTTTGAACCTCACTATGAGGTATAATTAACAATGCACCAATAAAAATATTTTTAAAAATGCAGACGGTTTACCTTCCTAGATATGAAAGTGGCAGTGTGCTGCTGTAGCTCCTGTTTCTAAAACTAAGCAAAACACATTTTGCTTTGTGGTTGTGATCCCTTCAAGCTACATTTTCTCAGATCTAATGAACTTTTCCCAAGAAAATCTTTCTCTTAGGACTGTAGTAAAGAAAAGGTCATTTCAAATCTGTCTCATTGGGAAAAAAAAATATCTTCCTCCTTGAACTCTCAGCTAAAAATTTATCTTTTTTTGGTAGTACTGTGGCATTTTTTATATAACCATTAACTATCTCTTCACTAGCAAAACTTAAAGGCTTGGTTAAAGTAAAATGCCTTCATAGGTTTCTGTCCAATACAGTGCAGTCCAGTGGCTCCTAAATGCTAGTCCATTAAGCCAGTTGTCTGTCTGCCATGATGTTTTTACCAGACTATGGTGAAATGAAAAAAAAAAAAAAGAGGGCCTTATGAAATTGTTAATTGTCCTTTCTTGGGAAGCACTGTCATTCTGAGATTAAGTTCTTTCTAATTTTTTAGTGATAATGCATAATACTTCTTTATTTTGTACCATAATTAATTTTCAAAAGATTTCTAGATAATTCTAAGTCCTCTATTTTTAAAATTTAACTAGTCTCGCTGGGCGGGAGAGCCCTGGGCCCCCCAGAGACCCCCCCCTGGCGCTGGGGATGCAGGGCGGGTGAGCCCTTGGCCCCACCCCCAGAGAACCCCTCCCCGTGGTGCTGGGGACGCAGGGAGGGGGAGCCCCCGGCCCCGCCTCCGGAGACACTCCCCCTGGCACTGAGGATGCGGGGCGGGTGAGCCCTCGGCCCCCACCCCCTGGGAACCCCTCACCCCTGCGCTGGGGATGCAGGGCAGGTGAGCCCTCAGCTCCGCCCCCCAGAGACCCCCCCTTGTGCTGGGGACACAGGGCAGGAGAGCTCTGGGTCCTGCTCCCCGAGACCCCTCCTTCCGTGCTGGGGACATATGGTGGGTGAGCCCTTGTCCCTGTCCCCAGAAACCCCCAGCACTGGGGATGCAGGGCGGGTGAGCCCTTGGCCCTGCCCACGGAGAACCCCTCACTCCTGCACTGGAGACATGGGGTGGGAGAGCCCCCTGGCCCCACCCCATAGTACCCCAGTGCTGAGGTCAAGGGAGGATGAGCCACGACCCTGCACAGGAGGGACCACAGACAAAGAGAGAAAACCTCAGATGAGTAAAGAAGATGAACAAACTGGGGGACACGGGAGGGAAGGAGAGGGAAACAAACTGGAGCACAGGATGGACTTACACAAAGATATCAAAGTCATTACTATGCTGAAAATGGGAAGGAGGGAAGGGGGGTGGGAATTGGGGAGGGCTAATTGACCAATGAGTGCATGTATACATCAACCACCCTGAAATCCTTCAAGATGTATGTTTGCAATGCACTAATAAAAAAAAAGACCCTAAAAAATAAAAAAATAAACTTACAATAAGAAAAAAAAATTAACTGGTCTCTCAAATGCAAAACACTGTTAATGAAATTTAGTCTACATATGATCCCATAAAGAGCAGAATATATAGAGGGGTTAGAAATATATAGAACAAGCCAGGAGTGGTGGCATATGCTTGTAATCCCAGTTCTTGGGAGGCTGAGACAGGAGAATAGCAGGTTCGAAGCCAGTCTTGGGAACTTAATGAGGCCCTCTGCAACTTAGTGAGATCCTGTTTCCAAATAAGAAATAAAATTGGACTGGCGGTGTAGCTCAGAGGTAGAATCCCCAGTGCCACACACACACACACACACACACACACACACACACACACACACAGAAAGAAATATATGGAACAGGTAAAGAGAGGAGTCGTTCTCTTCCTTTCATACTCTGATAAAAATCCATGTATGCCCATATTTAGGAAAATTTGCCCTGGTATTTCCAAATAATTGATTGCATTATATTTTTCATATTATATTGAATATACACACATATGTAATATAAAATTATTCTTCTGTGACTGACCTTTAAAAATCATCCATGCTTTCTTTTCATGGAAACCAGATGTTTACTTTTGTGACTGTGTATTTACTTTCATATTGGAGGCTGATCTAACACCTAAAAAGGCAAAATGTCAGAGGTAGAACCTATGCAGGAGACCCTTCCCTCTTATATTTCAAAACGTCCTTCTGAGTAATTTTTTCCCTTGGGTGTTTAGATGCTTATATAGATTTCTAGAAAGATCTACAAAATATTTTTGTAGTAGATATCTATAACCATAGAACTAGCTTAAATGAAGGCTTAAGTCATGTGGAATATTTTTTAAATGAACCTTATTAAAACCAGGATAAGAATGCAAAATAAACATAAATGAAATCATATCTCTAGGGTGACCATATTTTGGGGGCTAGGCTTTTGGTACAGCATGTATAAAATAACAAAAATGTTGGGGAGAAATATGACATTCTGTAGTACAGGACTTTTCCTGTGTTTTATAAATTTGTGATTATTAAAAAAAGTCAATGGTTTTTTCCATAATTAATAGAAAGTGATTTTTCTAATATTAAAAAACTCAGATTACATTATATCTTTCCAATTAAAAATAGTTTGCTATGAGGTGATTTCAGAATAAATAGCAAGGAAAGAAAACAACTGTTTTGATCCTAAATGTCTAATTATAGAGTACGATTTAGAGAACTTGGGTAAACATATTTTGAGGTGCTTAGGGACATAGGTATCAGAGAAAGAATAGCTTAAAGGTAAATGTACAGACTGCAGCAAGACTGCCTGGGTTTGTGTCACTGCTTGTCCCTTGCACATTGTAAAAAAGGGGGCAGGTCACTTAACTTCTCTGAGGCTCATTTTGCTTTCATAATCAGAAAAAAACTGATTAATAATAGTATATACACCACAGCCATAGCATTGCTGTGAACATTAAGTTGATACTGAAGTGTTTATAATGGTAACTGGCATAGTATGTAAGTGCTAGCTATTTTAAAGTCTATGCAAAGCATTAACAAGTTGCATAGTATACAATGTTAGGAGATAAAAACAGGGTACATGATTTGATCTGTTGCATGATTAAATCTGCTTTTTAGATATGATTAAAACAATCCAGACATAGACAATGTCTGCAAGGAAAAATATAGCTTGAGTTTATATTTCAGTCTAAATTAGTATTTGCTATACACAATAGATTCAAAATCTCAACCTTTGATTTGCAAGTAATAAAAATGCCCCCACTAAAAGTGGATTCATGATAAGCAGGGCCATACCGCCTCGTGGAGGTAGGGGTTAAGCCTGGCTGGGCAAGGCTCTCAGTGAGAGCTCACACCTTGCAGCTAGCCCAATTCCAATGTATTATGAATACTCCGGGCACTAGAAGATAATCAGAACTTCAAATTTTAAATTGGGAAAAAGCCAAAGGTCAAACATCTTCCTTCATCTACTTCTGCTAGTCTTGCCAATTTTTTCTCTCTTTCTATTATTATAACAACAATGAGTCCTCATTGAGCACAGCTGCTTGAGAGTTCTAAAAGAAGCTTGTCTTTCTTTTTCTTTTTTTTCAAGCCATCTCTCTGTGGATCAGAAATATAAAAATACACAATCACTTTCCTTGTTAAAATCCTATTATCCACAGGGATTAACAATACGAGCTTCACCCCTCGATTTACAGTTGCTTTCATAAGCAGGTTCAGTTCATTAAAGAATGTAAATCCAGGTTCACCTCCAGTTATCACCAGGCCTCAGGGCTGGTTTTTTGCTTTTATAACTTGGCAAATGAATAGGTATTTTCATATTACCAAATGGCTTATTACCCAGGAAAATGTCTAAAGCTGGAATTGGCACAATTTGGGAAAAAGGGAAAGAGTACAAAATCGGATACTATGTTTTCTGTAATTTTTACTCATTTTTATTTTCCACATGTGTTATGAATGAGTTCCAAGAAAAATCATTATATTTCAATAAAGAGGCAATAAAGTATCTTATTCATGAAACAATGAGTAACACCTGTATAAGTGTACTGTGATCACAGGTGGTGTACAGGGTAACTTGTAACCTCATATTAAGAGAATGATTATGGCCCAATTATCCAAAAGCAGTTCTCATGTCCTCAGTTTTACATAAATTTGCTACTAAAGAAATGAAAAAGAAATCAGTTATATTAGAATGTTTTGTTTGTCTATACATTTGCAATAAAAGATTTTAAGGGGCATTTGTCAATGCAAGCATGTATAAAAAGATTTTCATGGTGTAAATTTCTGTCATAACTTTCCTCAACATATTATTTTTGTTTGATCATGTAAACAAAAAAGATCACTGATTATTGTTAATATGATGATAAGATGATAATTATCTAGAAAATATTCTGTTGCTAAGTTTTATTTTTACTTAGTCATCATAATGCTACAGTTAAACTCATAATTAGTAAATTCTATCCTTCAGAAGCTACCATGTTGAGACTTTACCAAAACTTTTCTTTTTTTTTTTTTTTTTGCGGTACCGGGGGTTGAACG
>PVJS01028423.1:0-25512 GCA_004027185.1 Glis glis | reverse complement strand
ACACACACACACACACACACACACACACACACACACACACTTCCAAACCATTTGAGACTGGGTTGAGATTTGTCTCAGCAGCAACCAGACGTTCTTTCACATAAACACAACTCAGTTATCAGATGTGGGAAGTTTACCTTTTGCTCCAGTGGTTCTCAACACAGGATCCCTGGGCCACTGCTCCAGTGCATCCTGGGGACGTGTGGAAAGACAGGTTGTTGGCCACCCCAGAGCCACAGAGCCAAACCTCTGGGCATGGACCAGAGGCTTCATGTTGAGCTCTAGGGTGACCCTAACACAACGGGGGCTGAGGATGGCTCGTTACAGCATTAGCAGTTGACTCAATGTCATTTAGAGCTGAGCATGCCTGTAATCCAGCAACTTGGTAGGTTGAGGCAGGCAGATTGCAAGTTCAAGGCCAGCCTGGGCAACTTAGCGAGAACTTGTCTCAAAATAAAATAAAAAGGGGGAAAGGGTTGAGGCTGTAGCTCAGAGTAGAGTGCTCACAAGGCCATGGGTTCTGTCCCCCGTGCTGGAAAACCAAACCCCAAACCAAATCAAACATCACTATAACTGCTTTTCCTGCTCAGGATCCTGCAGCGCACTGGGCTGCCTTGACCCCAGCTCCTTCACCCTGGATAGATCCTCCGCTTTCCTTGACTTCCATGACCTCGACATTGCGGAAGAGGACAGGCTTGTTATTTTGTAGACTGCCCTCTGTTTGGACTTGTTCTGTGTGACCGAACTCCAGCCAGGCCCCCGGGCTGTCACTGAAGTACCCTGTTGCCGCCGGCTGCACACTGCCCAGGGTCAGCCGCTCCAACACCCACCGGGATGTTAGCTGTGATCACCGGCTCAGGTGGTATCTATCCGGAGTCCTTGTGTAAAGTGACATTTTACTCTCATTAATTAGTCATTTGTGGGGACATACGCTGAGGCTATGGACATACTCCATTCCTCATTCAACTCTCACCCACTCGTTTTAGCTTCTGTCGGCCATTTTCTAGCCCCATTATTTCCTCTGTATTTATTATTTAGGCACTAAATATCATTATAATAAGAAATACTGTATCATAAAATATAACATTATATAATATAGAGATGGACGTAGCATTCTGCTATAAGTAAGAGCCTTCTCTCCCCCGTTTATTTATACTTAGTTACATCCATATGAACACTTTAATTCTTGTTTTATTCAATGGGTTATAATCCATACAATCATCATTTTTTATCTGTGTGCGTGGTACTGGGGATTGAACCCAGGGGTGTTCTACCTCTGAGCCATATCTTCAGTCTTTAATTAATTAATTAATTAATTTATAATTTTTGGTGGTACTGGGTATCGAGCCCAGGGGCATTCCACCTCTGAGCTACACCCCATCTCTTTTCGTTTTTTCTTTTATTTTTTGTTTTGAAATAGGGTCTCGCTAGGTTGCTGAGAGTCTCGCTAATTTGCCCGGGCTAGTCTCAAACCTATGATCTTCCTGTCTCATCCTTCCACGTACTGGGATTACAGGCGTGCACCACCACACCCAGCTCACCATTTATTTTGATGTTTAAATGGTTCTGGATTTGGCCTTGGGGGGGGGTGAGACTTGGTTTTACTGTTGCATGGCCTTGTGGCTGGGAGGTCTTTCGCCACGAGCGCCTGAAGCTGACCTGCAGTGTTCTGATGACCCTTGTCGGAACCTGAGGCTTTAGTATTAGAAAGGTGCTGACCGGGGAGCTGTGGTGCTGTCCCCTCCTGGCCGCCCGCCTCGCTCATCCCCTCTGGGGCACACAGCCCCTCCTGGTCATGCAGTCCCTTCCAGTCCTCCCCACGGCTGGCCCTCTGTCCCGCTGCTGTCTTCTCCTCTACTGCGCCGGCTCACCCCGGCTCTCCTTCACTTCCTTGTCTTTCGTCGTTGTCATCTGTTGAAGTCTCCCAGCAGTCGTCTGCAAGCTGCAGCTGTCAAACTCCAGAGCGAGTGTGAGAATGGCTTCCCTCCTGCACCCATCCAGAAGCAACGGGTGTGAATATTCTTGCTCCTTCCCAGCCTCGTGCTCCTTTTCAACCAACTATCTCAGTTAACAGTAATGCCTCTGTTTATCCAGTTGCTCAAGCCGGAACTTTGGGTTCTTCCAGATGCTTCTCTTGCTCAACGTGCTAGCAGGTGCACTATGCTTAAACTCCTAGAAATTGTGATTCAGCTCTGGCTAAAAGATGTAATTCCAATTTGAAGATTGAGGAAGGTCATTGGAATGAGGTAAAGCGGTGGCCCTGGGAAGAAACCCTGGGGTGGCCATCGCCTCACTGGGGAGGCAGGGGAAGTGGCGATGGTCAGTGCCGATGGTCCTAGAAACACCAGTCAAAACCATCCATACTCCAGATCTCATTATCACAGAGTCGAATCTCTACGTCTGTTTATGAAGAAGAGCAAAGCGTGCCCTGCATTTGCTGAGTCTCTGCTGGGCATGGATGCGGTGTGTCCCCACAGGCTCATGGCTGGAAGCTTGCTCCAGGGGTCACGGTGCTGAACCAGTAACAGCTGTGGGAGGTGCGCCTGGTGGGAGGCGAAGGGGTCATCAGGCGCCACCATTGGGAGGGACCAATGCCCGTCGCACGGGAGAGGGTCAGGTCCTGGGGGACTGGACTGGTTCCCACGCGTGTGGCGGCTGCAGAGCGAGGCACCTCCCGTTTGGCCTCTTCCAACCCCGATGCTGCCCGCGCTGTGATGCAGCGGGAGAACCTCGCCCAACCAGGGACTTCTCAGCCTCCTGAACGGTGAGCTGAACAAACCCTTTTCCTTCTAAAGGCCCCGGTCTCCGGTGTTTTGCCACAGCAACCGAAAGTGGACCAAAACATTGCCTGGAATTAATAGTCCCAAGATCTGCTGAAGTGTAATCTTGAGCAATAACTATTTGCTTTGGGAACCTGTTTTTCTTAAAATGATCTTGTAGAAGATAGAGTGGTTGATTTCAGTGTAGACTCATGCGTGCCTTCAGAGGTAGACTGCTGACGGACTTGGTGGCAGTGGTAGGTAGCTCATGTCTTCCCCTCCACCGAGCTTTTCCTGACTCCTCGTGGAGGCAGGATCAGGCCTCTGTCTTCGCTTGTCCTCAAGGACCTATTTGTAACAAACCCATGACTCTACAGATTTGTTTCCTAAAAACAAACACCCGTCCGCATGGCCTGCCGGTGCCTGTCCTCCTGACGCGCTTCATGGCCTTCCTCCCCCTCCGCTGCTGGGTTTTCCTCTCTGGCTGTGGTGATCCCCCACCTCCCATGCCAGGTGTGCCCGGGTCTCCTGCCCTGACGCACCTCCACTCTGTGGCCAGAGCGAATGACCAAATGATGGTCAGCTTCCTCCCACCTATGCTGAACACCGTGCAGTCTCCCGTGTGCAGGGTGTGCGGGTGGACGCGACCGGCTCCCAGGGGCCTTTTCTGCCTCTGCTGCCTTCAGGTGGACCCTGGGGTCTGTACCCCATGAGCTGCTCCCACACAGCTGCCTCTAGGCCACACCAGGGCTTCTCTGGGCCAGCCATGATGCCCTCCCCAAGCATCCATCTGCTTTCTGACACCTGCCTGGACTACATCCTATATCCCAGGTGTTAACTCTTGTTTCTATTGTCTTCCCCAGTAGGCCATTGGCTGCTCAAGAGATGGTCTTTTTCTTTTGATCCCCTTTAAATCTGTCTCACTGGGGTCGGTACCAGGCAACCAGCAGATGACCAATAGGGTGAGAGGTGACAGAGGAAGTTACCTGAACCCAGAATGGTATAAGCCATTGGCCGCTGCTAGAAACCCAGGGGCTTCAAAGAGTCGAGGGCCCATTCTCCTATTCTTGTGGGGGACCCCGTAGAGAGCCCCAGTGGAGGAGAAGTTGTAAAGATTCAGACATCAGTACAGATTTAAACACGCTATAACCGCCGCCCTCACTACACCGGTTGCTTTGTTCATTCTACAAGTTTGCTACCACTTGAATCTGAAATGTTCTCCTAAACCTTTGGGAAATCTCTTTCTGAAGTCATGCTAGAACTGAAGGATTGGGCCCCATGGAAAATCTAGTGTAGATGGAAATTATGCTTCAATAAGCAAGCCAATTTTTGCTTCATTCATGGCCAAAAGGAGCCAGGGCACGTGCTCAGTTTACAGTGTTCTCGAGAAGAGATGTGAAGTCTGGGATGGAAATGTGTTCCCAGGCATCACAGAAAGCGTTCATGAGGATGCGGAGGAAGCAGGAGGATGTGTGAAGGCCTTGCGTGACGGCGGGAGGAAGAGCCCGAGCCTTGGAGGGCGTCCTCGGAGGCCAGAGAGCGAGGGTCTCACTCAAGTTGAACACAAGCAGCCCAAGGGATTGTCACAGCAGGGGCCACGGCACATGCTCTCTGCTGGTGGGGAGCAGCGCTCATCCACATCACATGCAGTCGGGCCACACAGCAGGCTCTGTCTGGAAATGGAGTCCTCTTATTGCATTACCCTGCAGGGCGGTGGTGGCAGGGACGTGTTTGTAAGAGCCTGTGGTATAGATGTGAACACTTCCATTTGTCCCGCTCTCTCCCCTCTTTGCACGGTGCCTCTCCGTCCCTTTGGGATGGAGGGAAGGGAAGGGTTTTAGGAACCACAGTGCCTGGCTGGGTGGGGCTCGGGGCCAGGAGGCAGCTCTCCAGAGAGTGACCGGGAGGAACAGGACCGAAGACCAGAGGCCAGAGTGCTGGGCCTTGTGGGTGTGAGACAGGTGCTCTCTGGGTGGGAAGGAGGCTGTGCGTCACAGTTCCCCACCCAGCTCCACACTGGGACACCTTCCCTCCCTCGTCTCTCAAGTGGTGCTAACAGCAGGCCCCTGGGAGGCGGGCCTTCTGTGAGGGTGGAAGGAGAGAGGCGTGGGCAGGGCACTCGGCCTCGGCCAGGTTCGGAGCGTTGACAGTTGGTGCAGGGCAGGCCCTGTGCAAGCGCCTAGGCGTGGTGTGTGGGGGACTCATGCATTCTAGCCATCGGACTAGACTGGCTGCTGCTAAACAGCTACGTGACAGTTTCCAGAGGATGGAAAGCTCACAGGCAGGCCGGCGCCTCTTGCCTTGACAACTGGCTCATGGAGGCCTGCAACGTTGACACCGGTCTTCGATCTGCCCAGCAGTCAGGTTTCCTCCCTGGAGTGTCCCGCCATGCTCCGTGGTCAGGGTCATCACAGCCTCCGGGGCTGGCTGAGAGTTGACTCCTGAGGGCCTGGGAATGCGCTGGCTGAAGGCCTGAAGTCCCCACGCTCCCATCCTTGACAGGCCCACGGTGGGGATCCCTCAGCAAACGGGGCCGTGTGATGTGTGCTCAGGGGCAGGCCCTCTCTGAGGGAAATGCTAGCGGCCCCACACGAACCCAAGTAGAAATCATTCAAGGCAGTCCTGGCCTCCACACTCTCTGATTAGGATGATGAGCCTGTGTTAATCACGAGTCACAAACAAATTCTCCACCTATTCGTATCTCCCAGGATCGCACTTCTCCGGTAGATGGTAAGTGGTTCTCACAACTCCTCTTGGTGCAGAACTGGTCTGTCTTTCCCCAGTGCCCACCCCGCCTCCCCTGGAGGAGACCCTGCAGAGCTCGGGCTCTCCGGAGCGAACTCAGGATTGTGCAGCTCAGCTTGGGCTCGTGTTGTGAGAAAGGCGTTTTCTGGGGCTGGGTGTGCCTGGCGCTGTGGCCAGCTTGTGCGGGCTCTCTGGCTCCTCTTCTTCTTCCTTCTGCTGTACCTGGCTCCAGAGGTCAGTCTGCTCCATCCATCCTGACCCGGCTTGCCAGGGCAGCGCAGCGCATTCTGTGGAGAAGGGCCGCGCCATGCATCCGTGGCTGGCTTCATCTTTGCCTCTGTGGCAGATGATGGTCATTCGTCTCAGTGCTGGCCTGGGGTTTCCCCCGGTTCAGAATTGTCTGAACCAGGGATGACGCTTGTCTTTCATTTGCTGGGGATGGGCTGGCTACTCTGTACAGCCCCTCAGTCTGGGTTTGTCTGCTGTTGCCTCGTGACTGGGCGGGGACACCACAGAAGGGAAGCTGTATGCTGTATCAGGTATCTGTACATATACATATACATATACATATACATATACATATACATACAGCATATCTCGGTATGCTGTAACAGGAGGCGCGCCTAGCTGCTTGGCCCCATATTGGTGATGTGAGCTTTGGTAAGTTGAGTAAACTGGTGTGTTCCAGGTCTCTGCGCTGTGAAGTAACCCTCTGCCCTCCCGCACCCCCATTGCCTGATCACTGCAGGGGCCTCCGTGGACCTCGGTCAGTTCAAACTCTCTCTGTGGGTCTCTTGATGCACTCCCAACACTCTGAACCTATCCCCCTGTCTGCACTGAATCTGGATTTGGGGCTCTGGGAATAACTCTAAGCGTTTCAATAGTGATGTAGCACATATTACATAATATTTACCACTTTAAGCCCTTGAAATATACAGCTCTATGGCATTAAATGCTTTCGCATTGTGGTTTAGCTACTGGTGCCCACTGTTAATCTCCAAAACTTTGTTCACCTTCCAAACTGAAACTCTGTCCCCATTAAACAGGCACCTCCCCTTCCATTCCCCCTCTCTGATACCCACCATTCTCCTATCCATCTGTATGTGGCTACTCTGGGAACCTCTGGGATAATGGAGTATTTGTTCTCTCGTGCCTGGCCTGTTTCACTGAGCCTAACGTCTTTGGGGTTCATCCGTGCCAGAGCTTCCTTCTTTTTCAAGGCCGAGTAGTCTTCCACTGTATGTACCGACCACACAGTGCTTACTTACGCAGTCCTCTCAGTGGGCGCTCGGCTTCTTTCACTTTTCACCTTTTGATTATTGTGAACGATGCTGTTATGGGCAGAGATGAGCAGATATCTGTTGGAGCCTCTACTTTTGATTCATTGGGTTATGTACCCAGAAATGGATTTGTGGAATCCCATGGCAAATCTACTTTTAAATTTTTTGAGGAGCCACCATACTGTTCTCCATATTAATCGTACATTTGAAATTCCACCAGCAATGCACATGGATTCTAATCTCCACCTACTCCTTTTTTGTTTTAATACTAACTGTCCTAACACTGTGAAGCGGGGTCTCATCGTTTGTCGCCTGGCATTTCCACGGTGATCAGTGATATCGAGCATCTTTCCGCGCGTGCCACCCCCCTTATTTAAGAATATAAGTTTCCCTTCTTTCGGTGGGTGGGGTAGATAGGACTTTGTTAGTACATAATCACTATTTTAAAATGAACTACAAGAGTGCACGCTGTTCCCAGAGGTGAGTGCTGGAGGAAACCTGGACTTTGCTCTTCATCGTCTCAGTCTTTATGCCTCCTCTTTGAGTGAGGCCCAAGCGCTGCCCACTGGGCTCCCGGCCTCATGCCTCCCCTGTGCGTGTGACCCACCCTCAGAAGGACTCCACCCTGTGTGGCCACCCTGTAGCTGGCGGATGCTGTACTCAGCTGCACCCGCGCCCGGGGCGAGGCCTGGAGCAATTCTGAAGGGAAAGAAGGGGCAGGGCATTTCCAGCTTGCTGCAATGAGTGCGAAGAAGATTCAAGTCCAGGGAAACAGCACGAGATGTAAAAGAATGAAATTTAGAGCATCAGCCAGGCGAGGGCAAAAGGCTGGAGAAATACCCTGAGTGAGTGCGCCCCGCGCGGGAGGATGTAGGCTGGAGACCGTGGGGGTGGCGCGCTGCATCTCCTGGGGCTGCAGCGGGGGCTGGGGAAGTTCCTCAGGGACATCACCGTCACCATCACCTCTGGTCAGGTCCCTGTGGCCTGTTGGTGTTCAGCCTCCTGGGCAGGTGGCGGCAGTGTTTGCAGTCTCCCCTCCCCACACTCACCTCCTGCCTGTACAGATCTGAGGGCGAGAGGGAGCCCCAGCGACATTGTTCCACACCTTGCCGAACAGAGGCCTAGGCGGGCTGCATGGGGACTGCAGTGACGGGCACAGGCATAACATCCAGAGAAATGTGGGCTGAGAATCCAGGGTCCCTGCTCACCGCACGTGCACCTGGGTGAAGCGATTAGCCTTGCTACACTTTAGTGCTCCTGTCTGCCACCGGAGCTCATGCTATGTGGAGGCTAAGAAGACGGCAGTGACGGATGACATTGCTCAGGCCCTGCTGCCTAGTAAGTGCTCCATGCTCGTGACGATGAGCATGATGTCACAGGTGACTGGGGGGCTGAACGGCAGCATACAGGCATACAGAACTGGGGCCGTCAAAACCGCGAGGCCAGGCTGCCCCGGACATCTCATAGTTTGGTCTGTGTGAGTCTTGTCCTTTGCTAATTCTTTAGGAAATATACACATTTTCAAGACAGGCTCGTTCTGTTGGCCAGCCTGGTCTTGAATTCCTGGGTGCAAGCCATCTTCCTGCCTCAGCCTCCTGAGTAGCTGGGACCACAGGCACACGCCACTGTGACTGGCTTCCTCATGAGTTAAATTATTTTTGTTGTTCTGGTTGTTGCTGTGGCTTTTTTTTGGAATGTTCTAAGCATATCATTATAATCTGCAAATAAAACAACTATTTTCCCTTTCTAACATGGGCCTCCTCACTTTGGTTCCAGGTGTTGTTGCTGTGGGCTGCATGGTGGCCCTGCAGGGCATGATGGTTACCTGGGGTTTTAAGGACATGTCCTCTTTCAAGAACATTCCACTGGATGCTCTATAACCGATGCCAGGGGCAGAGTGAGATGCATAGCCCTCTCATTCCTGTCTTAGCAGTTCTTTTCTTGTCCTCTCTCTTACATTCCTTTGCTTTCAATTCCTTACTTGACTCTCTAGTTTTAGCCTGCCTGTATCTGTGATTATTTTTTCCTGTAAGCTTTCATAATCCTGCTCCTGTAAACCTACATTTTCTGATTAGGAGCACGAAGTGTCCCATGATATCACCTATGTTGTGTCCTCCTCCCCGACTCATCTCCTTGAGTGCGTGCCTGGCCTGTGATGATGTCATCTGGGGTTGAGACTGAGATTCTCGTTGTCAACTTGCGACCCCATGACAACATGTACAGGTGGCGCAGTCTCCTGGAAGCTTTGTGGTCAGAAGACATCCACCGAAGAAAAAAAACACCAATGTAAAAACCAATGTAAAAATGACTCACATTCCTTACTTGCATGTCCTGAGCCCCGAGTTGGGGCTATGTAGACAACAGGGATCGTCCCGGACCCCCTTCCTCTCCCATCTTCCCCCCTCACCATCGGGTTCTCCAATATCTCTTTTAAATTCTTTAGAAACTTGCTTTTCTGTCTCTTCTCCTCCTGTGCTGGCTTTGATCTGGAGCTATGTGGACCCACCCCCAAGTCGCCTAACACCGGAAGAACATCCTTTTCAGAGGGAGAAGGAGGAAGATAAAAATCAAGGAGCGTATCTTGCATTTGTATCGTGGTTTGCGTCTTTGTTTTCTGGAATATATTCCCAGTTTTTCCCCCTTTTATTCTTTTTTAAGGGAAGAGAACATTCTGAGGAGAGCTGCTTTGAATTTGCACGTTCGAAAGTGTATCTTTAAGCCTTCATGTGTGATTATAGCTTAGCTAGACACACAAATCCAGACTGGAAAAACACTTTCCGTGGCTGAAGACGGATGCTATCGTCTTCTAGAAACCAGTAGCTAAGAGAAGGAACCGGCACCAGAAGGAAAAGGCAGGAACTTTTTCCCCCTGGGAATTTTAGGATCTTTTATCTTTGATATTCTGAGATTTTCCTCCCATTCTGCTGGTATTTGGTGGCAGAGTATTTTTTGGCTCTTAGATATTTTCTTGTGTTACTTTTTTTGCGGGGGGGATACTAGGATTGAACTCAGGAGTATTTTGTTTCTCTGAGCTAAACCCCCAGCCCTATTTTATTTTTTATTTCGAAAAAGATCTTGCTAAGTTGTTGAGTGTTATAGTTAGATATGAAATGTCCCCTAAAGAGTTCATTTATTAATGTTTGGAGTTGATATAATTGAGTCATGAGGGCCGTAATTCCAGTAGTGGATAAATCCATTGTAATGGTGAACCAGGCCGGTAGTGTGTGGCTGGAGGAGGTGGTCCCTGGGGTGCGGCCTTGAGGATTATATTTGGTTCCTCCTCCCTCTGCGCTCTCTCTTGCTTCCGGCCTCCATGATGTGAGGAGCACAGCTCACGTGCTCTCCCTCTTCTCCGCTTCCCGCCGCCATGCCCTAAGATCCGCGGTCCCCGGCCTCACATGGACTGAACTGGAAACTGTAAGAAAATAAATCTTCTTTCCTCTAATGGTCAGTCTTCTTGATTATAGCTGCAAGAATGCTGGCTGGAACACTGAAGGTCTCGCTAAGTTTCCTAGGCTGGCCTTGAACCTGCAATCCTCCTGTCTCAGCCTCCCAAGTACTGGGGTGACAGGTGTGTGCCACTGTGCCCAGCTTTCTTGTGTTACTTCTTGGGTGAGTTTTCTCTCCATTTTCTCTAGTCTTTCTGGGTCTATTTGGAGGAATCCTCTCTGCCCCACCCCGGCTTTTGGGCTGCCCTGTGTGGCCCCTGGCGAGGAGCGCAGAGCTCCTGGCTGATTCCTGCTTGCTCTGTATGGGATGTTCTTTCCCTTGGCCTGCTCCTCTGTTCCCATCCCTTTCACCAGCACAGTGGCAAAGTCCTGGGCAGTAATCACCCTCTGGGAATTGCCGCTGGAGAGGCTGACAGCTGGCGACCCCAGGAGGAGGGCACGGCCGGCTGCTGAGTGACAGGTGGGTGGGGGTTGTCATCTCATGTGGTTTTGGAAAAGGTGAACTGTTCTCCCTCCTGGTGCGGGTGTGCGTTCTGCCCCCTAGGGAATGTTGCAGAACAATTAGAGACAGCTTTGTTAGACACATGGGGGGTGCTGACATCTAGCACTCAGAGCCGGGGTGCCGCTGGACACCCTATCACGCAAAGGACAGTCCCCCAACCAAGAAGCCTCAGTCCTGCATGTCAGCGGTGCTGAGGCTGAGAAAGCCTGCCGAGCGGGCGGAGGCTGGGGAGGAAGCTGCAGGACGCCAGGCCTGACCAGGCCGCAGTCTCCTGCAGGACGAGTGAGGGCAAGCACGCTCACATTTGGAAGTCCAGCGCAGGAGGGTTAGGAGACCTGAAGGAGCAACGTTCTCCTGGATAGCCCTTGACGTCCCTCCTCCAGACTGCCTGAGCCCAGCGGTGGGGTGATGATAGAGAGACCCCGAGTTGCAGAAATCCCTTCCAAACTCTAGTTTGAAATTCAATCCATGTAATCATTTTCTTGCGGCCATCTGTGCTCAGCATGGGACCCGGCAATGATCGCAAGGACACCGTCCTTCTGTCTGAGAGGACTACAGAGCACTGGAAAGGCCTACAGCTGGCACCCCAGGAGGAGGGCACGGCCGGCTGCTCAGTGACGGGAGGGTGAGGGTTGCCACCTGACATGGTTTTGGAAGAGTTGAGCTGTTCTCCCTCCTGGTGCGGGTGTGAGGAAGTAACTGGGAGGGGAAGACAGTGCTCAGGGAGTGAGGCTGAGAACACAGGGCCAAGAGGAGGCGCTGTAGCAGGAGGCGGCGAGGGTGCCAGGGCTGTGGCCATAGGCCGCTGGTGCCGGGCAGGTCAGCGAGGGCTCAGGCCCTGCCCTGGCATCTGGGGCCACACGTCTTTCTTGGCCGCTGATGACTTTGTGTGATGTGGCTACAGCCTGACTTTTAGGGAAGGGGTGGGAGGAGGCATCTCCAAGTCTGGCGACCAGGAGCTTGGGGTTCAGTGGCGAGTGTCTTGCAAGATCTCTCACCTCCAATCAGGATTTATGACCCATTTGGCTGATGGGGAAACTGAGGCCCAGAGACAGGCAGAGGACATGGGGCACCTTATGTGGAAACCAGGAGCCTGTGCTCCTCCAGGGGGCACATTGACTCTGTCCCCCTCGGCCTCTCCAAACTTGGCCTGCCTCCAGCTGCAGACAAAAAGAAGCTGGGTTGAGGGGGGCAGGGGGCTTCGAGTGGGCACCCTGCCGCTCGTTTCGGCCATGCAGACAGAAAGATGAGTGCAGCAGAGATGCCCTGCCATCCCGAAGCCCCGCTCCATGTCCTTGGACTGCTGGCCTGTCATTTCATTTCTGGATGGTGGCATCATGACTCAACTCTGTGCTCTCCCCAGATGGACATGTTCTTTGAGAAAAGTAGAGGGTGCCCTTGGTACTTTTAAAAATCTCTATAATACTTAGCACAGGACCTGGGTTTAATTGATACCTAGGAAACTTTGAGTGACTCTGGTCCGTAGACCCGCCGGTGGGTGGAAGGGACTGGGCGTATGGTGCGTCTTTGCCCCTCTGCTCCAGGCAGCTAAGTCTTGTGAGATTTACAGAGAGTGTGCTCGTCTCCCGGGAGACAGGTCCTCCTTCTTTCTGGCCACTCCCTTGCTCATTAAACAGTAGACAAATGACCCTGGAAAGAATCCTCACTCTGTGGCGTAAAGAGGTTGCTCTTGCATCTGGCGTCTGGCCCTTTAAAAAGAGGATGTTTGGGATAACTTGAAACATTTGGGGAATTTGATGGCTCCTGGCTTGGCAAAAACTCGAGTAATTACGGAATGTCTGCATCATTCTGGACAACGCATGGTAGGCGTGTCTCTGCTGTATGTCAAATGAGAAAGCGACGTTATGTGAGTGACCGGGAAGAGGCTGCCCTCAGCGGAGGCCGGCCGGCCGTGCAGGGTTGTCCATGGGACCTGACGCTGCACTCAGCCTCGGCTTCTGTGCAGGGTTCCTCCCTTCGCAATGGCTTTCCCCCTGCATGGTGGCTTCCCGTTCTCCAAATCAGACGCGCTTTCCAGAATCTCCACACGGGTCACACGTAGCAGGTGCAGCCCTGGGAGTGAACGTGCAAATGTGGCCATGGGTTCCTTGTTACCACCCGTCGCGGTGGTGGGACACATCGCCGGTGGCTGTCCCTGTTCTGTGGCCGTGCTGCAGGCCGGGCTTAGTGTTTGGCCTGCGTGGCAGGAGGCGGCAGGGCGGAGCGGGGCCTCTGTGGGTGCGGACATGGCTGTCGTCCCAGTTGGCTCTGTGTCTTCCTTCTGTGTTCCTCTGGGGAAGCACCGGGCCGGCTCTCTGCCGCCAATGAGAACATGTCTAATCAGCCTCGGGGACACCGGGGTGTTCGTCTAGACCTGGCAGAAGACCAGGAAAGCCTCTTTTGTACCTTCTGCCCGATCCACAGGCAAACCGAGCCACAGTCAGGGAATAAAACATCATATGGCACGTGCTTAGTTTCATTTCTAGACCTTAGTAAATGCTCAATAAAATAGCACCAGTACCATCAGAATTAGTTCACACAAAATATTCCGCAATTTCTTTCCAACACGGAGCCTTCTGTCGTCCTTCTCATTGTCTTGGAGCCCACTCTTGGGTTTTTACCCTCCTAATTCTAAATTCCTAGAGAAAGGGGTCTGGTCTCAGCTTGATAAAATAGCCACACAGCTCAGCATTAGAAGAAGGAGCCGACCGCTTCTGGGGCACAGGCGGTTCTGGAAATGGAGCCCATTGATACCACGGTGTTGATGATGCCACCGGCCACAGGGCCGCTCTGGCGAGGCCGCCCGCCACATGTCCAGAGGGCGTATTTCCCTTCTCTGCCACCCACCTGTCGGCTTTCGTGTTGCTCTGATTTTCACAGATCTAATCTGATCTCTCATGATCTCTCATGATTTTCACAGATCTAATCTGATCATCATGAACACATATATACATATACATCCAAGCCTGCCGTATGTGAGCACACAGTCTCCTCTATACGAACACACACATCTCATGTGCATGTGAACGCCCTCATCTCGTGTGTATGTGAACATGCACATCTCGAATCATAAACATACACGATCTCGTACGTGTATGAACACATGCACCTCAGGTACATGTGAACACACACTTCCGCTATGCGTGAACACCCACTCTCATGTATACGCGAATGTGCACATCTCACGTGGTAAACGTAACCCTCCTGTACGGTCTAGACATTTCACGTCCAGGTGTTTACTCAAGAGGAAAACATCCTATGTCCCAGCAGAGACTTGAACATGAATCCCCCCAGCATTTGTGACAGCCCAAAGTGGAAACGGCCCGAATGTCCCTCCACAGGCGCCGCTACAACCACACAGCGGAATGCACTGAGACACGGAGAGGGGTAAACCGTTCACACGCAATGTGGGTGAATTTCAAAATAATTACACTGAGTTAAAAAAGCCCGGCCAAAGGGCGCACCCTGTGTGCTCCATTTGCACAGAGGACATCGACTGACCCACGGTGACAGAGTATGGGGAGGGTGGGAGGACAAGGCGTCCCGGTGACTTCTGGCTGACACCGTGTTTGCTCTCTTGCTTGTGGCGGTAGCTTCATGGGTGTGTATTTATGTCAAAACTCACCAAATCACATGCTTAGGTAAATGCATTTCATTGCATACTAGTTATATTCCAATAACATACACACTGTGCTTCCCCCAAGAAAGCCATTCTCAGAAACCCCTCGGCGGGGCTCAGCCGGGCGGGGGTTGGTGCCCTCAGTGAGCGTGGCTTCCCACCTCGTGGAGACACTGAGATGTCTGCTCATCTAGCTGCCCCCTGTGCCTGGGGCTGGTCCTGTGCACGTTACGGTGGGGCCGGAAGACACTTCTGTTCCCGCCTGCAAGACCACACATGACCATTCACATAGCGTAAACATTTCAAAATGTGTTCACAGTATTTGGAACACAGCACCGTGATCAGATAGACACATACTTAAATATGGAAATCACTGTCACTCTGAAGTGTACCCAGATTTCTAAAGGCATAATTATTTTATTGGAACTTTGGAATGGGGAGCCTTGATCTAGGAAGTGCTTATTGATGCCCTGTCCGAGGTCCTCCTGCTGGGTGGGAAAGGGTGAGTGGTGCGGGAGGTCAGCACCTGCCTCCTCCTGCACCAGCCGGACTGCCAGGGCTCTTCCCCGTGGTGGGCCTGGGGTCTCCACGGGCCATGCTCTGGCAGCTGGCCTCTTCCTCTTCCCCTCCATCACTGCCGCCTTAGCTGTTATCGCTAAGCCCTGGGTTCTTCCTAGCTCAGCTTGCCTCGCGGGCACCAGCTCTCCATATTCTGGTTACTGGTGTCTTTCCCTCCATCGCTGTCACCGGGGCCATTATCTCTAAGCTGCTCAGTGGGAGTGGTGTCTCCTGCTTCTATCCAGGAGCCTGCAGAGACCCGCGCTCAGGGTGGTCCTGGAGGATGCGGTGTCCTCCTGAGCCTGCAAATGAGGTCTCCCCCAGCATGGTGTCCCGGGATGCAGTGTGTGTGGTGAGGCGTATGCCCAGAGACCTTCTCTCCACAGTGACCACTTGTGAAAACCTCCAGCCTGGGAGAGAGACACTCCCGCTCCAGCGGTCACTAGACACAGTGGGTAAGATATTCCGTGGGAGGAGCCACGCTGTGCTGGAAACCAGTGCATCTTGTGCAATAACCACGCTCAGTCTGGACTTCCAGTCATCGTTCCTCTTAGCCCTCAGCAGAGGGCAGCTAGAGCAGCCTGACAGTGTGCCTACGAATCAGTACCAGACCCCACCCGACAGAGAACCGAGTGACCTGTCCCCATGCTCACGAGGGAAACGCAGCACCTGTCTCGCTGTCTTCCAAATTGTTTGCCTCCAGTGAATCTGGTTTGAAGGGCAGAAAGGACTCTTGCACTGGTCTCCCAGAAACTTGGACCTGTTGACTGAGAGCCAAGAAGCACGCCTTTCACCAGAGGTAGGCGCCATCAGCCAAGGTCAGTATCTGGAAAGTTCCCTGCTGATGCACGGAATGAATTCTATAGCTCTAGGGTTCTCAGCCCTTCCATGGAAGAGGACAGGATGCAGATCATAATTCCCTAATAATACATGTTCGATGTCTCATTATTTTCCTTGAAGTAGCATCTACATACCAGCAGAGACCCCAAACTAGTGTCTTTGGGATTATTTATATGTTTTGAAGACAGCAATTTAACTCCGAGTAAAGTCACAAATGCCCTCCTAATATTGATGGGATCTGATTTTAATTGCGCTGTTATCTCTTGGTTGGGCTAATGACTGCTAAATAGTGCCTTAAATCACCGCTCTTCCTGGTCGTCCGGCACCCTGAGGCCCGGTGCGTGGCGGGGAGGTGAGTGCTGTCCTGCAGAGAGTCCCTGGCTGCTCAGCTGGGTGGCTGCCTTCCTGACCTGAATGTGTGCAGATGTGCCCTGGGGACATGAGTGTTCATGGAAGCCTTGCCTGTTCTTGGCAGTTCTCAGGACGAGGTCTGAGGTCCCCTGGCCACCTGCAGGGGTTCGTGGGCGCTCTGTGGCTCGCAATGCCAGGGTGTCCATGCTGGGAAGCAGTTCCTGCAGTTCAGAAGAGGTAACGGGCTGCTTGTCTCCCGGCATAGGCAGGGTGAGGGGGAGGCACGGGCCTGGGCGCAGGCCGCACACGCAGCTGTCCCAGCTCACCGTCCACCAGCTGGGTGGCAGGGTGCGGGAGCCAGGTGTTGTTTTCTGTGTCCTGATGCTCTGACCTGGAGCCTCTGCTGAGCTGCTCCCAGGTTGGTGAATTCCTCAAGTCAGTAAGCAACTCTTGTCTGAGGGCTGCAAGCCCACCAACAGGGCCCCCTCCCTCCACCTCCTCACGGGCTCTCATACGATGGGCCACTGTCCCTGGCCCGAATCTCCAGGGCTGGCGCCAGACAACAGGGCAGCCCTCCTGTTCCAGAGCCTTCTGGAATAGTCAAACAGCCAACCCTGAGCCCGCTCACTCTGCCTCACTGTCCTTCCTGCAGAGACTACGGGGGGGGGGGGACTCCACACCTCCTCACCCTTTGCCCCTGCCCAACCCTTGCGCTTCAGCACATGGCCCCGCGTGGCCGCCCTGCCTCTGGCTCTCGGGGCCGCGAGTATAAACTTCTTCCTTTGTGGTGGTCAGTTCCGTGTCTATGTGTCTCACCCCACCTGGGCATCGTCAAGCCTAGGATCAATGGTCCACCTGCCAGGGACACCTCAGTGTGTGGAGTCAGAACGATGCTGGTGAGACCTGGTTGAGGGGGGTGAGCCATGTGCGAGAAGCCACAGCCTGGTCTGTGCGGCGCATGGTGACCCTTGGGGTCTGTCTGAGGCCACGCTCCCCTGGAAGCTCACCCTGGGGTACGAGGGTCATGTGCAGGCTTGTCATGCTACTGCCCCTTCATCCATTGGGCTGGGTGAAGGGGGGGGGCAGCTGCGTGTTGTGCCAAGACGCCATGGGCAGGCAGGCGTCCTCCAGGGTGGGCTGGCTGAGCGTGCGTGGACTATCCGGGGAGTCACATCTTAATGGCACAAGGGAACGTGTCAGAACACAACACTCCAGTCCCTGATGTCAGGCTGGCCAGCAGAGCTCACACTCCTGGTCGTCGGATGCTGGTGGCTTCAATCGAAAGCCCGTTGCCATAAGTACCGCTCTAGTGACAGAGCAGTCTGTATGGAACCCATCACCATGGGACCATTTGGATGGTTTTTAGAAGTATGTTTTTATAAACTAAAATAAAGAGCTGGTTTAAAAACGTTTAACTATTTTGGAGCAAATTGAATCACTCTTTGGTCAAATCTTCGTCGTCACTAAAACTGCCTTGTCTCATTCTGCCTGATACCTATGTGTGGGGAAATCAAGCTGTCTTCAGTGTTTCCAGTGGGTGTGAGCCTTCTGGGCCTCCCCGCAGTCCTGTCTCCCATCCTCTGGTGCTGCCTGCCTGGCCCTGAGGGGAGAGACCAGGGGCTCCGAGGTGGGGGCAGGAGCTCCTTGGTGGGTGAGCTTGGTGGGTGGTTCCAACCCCTCGCTGTGTGGTTGGCTGAGTGGAGGGCCGCCCGACTCACTGGGCCTCTTGGAAGCCCAGGGGCAGCAGTAGCCACCGGTGGGCAGTCCTGCGTGGTGCAGGGCTGGGGTCTTGTGCACCACAGCACAGGGGTGTTCCAGCCCCAGCATCTGACATTGGCCTCCGCGAGCCAAACCTTGAATGGCTTTGAAACACGGAGGGTTTTCCGTTAGGATGAGGATCTTTCATGAGGATCTCAGTGTTAGGGGCAATTAACTGTCCTCGGCCCCTTCCACCCGGTCCTAACTCCTGGTCTGAGGCAGGCATTCTATTGCAGACCTGCCGGCCTGGGTGTCTGATCCCAGCCTTGCAGGCACATGTGGGTCATCCCGGGTGCACACAGGCACGGGGGGAAGGCTCAGTGGAGGCCGCGCCCACCTGCCTTGCTGTGACAGGACCCGTACGTACCCTCATTGCTCGGGCCCAGGAGGACATCTGGACAGAAGGGCGACAGGAGTATATCGGCACACTTGTAGAAGGACACCAGGTATCTGCCAGCGCCGATCTGTTCATGCTGTGAGTAGGAACTGGACATGGGCTGGGTGCCTTGCACTTCTGTGATAACATGGTACTGGACAGATTTGCCTAAGCTGCAGCCCCCTCTTAGTCTCCCAAGGAAAGACCCTGATGGTCAGTGGGCATGTCTGGGCTCTGGGTGGGGAGAGACCCACTAGGCGATAAGAGGACACAGCGGAAGTCCCAGCTACCTCCTGTTACTGTCCGGGCCCCGCGTGGCTGCAGACCCGCAGCACAGGGGGCAGCAGCCACCTGGGCAATTTGCTGCATGACATTGAACGTTGTCGGCTATAAAGATCAGCATGTCTTGTCCATAGACAAATGGACAACCAAGATTTTCAAATTTGGTGAATTCTGTCACAAAAGAAATACTTAGGTTCATATTAAGAAGCGATTGGCAAAAAGTTATGGGGAATAATGTAAGAAAACACCTTATGTTTTTTCTTCTTGTGTTTCTCAGAGAAATGAGCAGTTTTAGGGAAAGCAGGGAAGGTGCTGGGGGAGACACTGATGGTGTGGTGGGGTTAACAAGAAATCAAGTTCTGTATCACAGATGAAAACTAGCTGCTGGCCATGCTAGCATGCTTATCGTAGAGAAGAGAAAACTTATTTTCTGTACTCTGAAGGGTTGATAATCAAGTCTATGGAGTAAACAGACAATGACCAAATTAACAGGAGAAAAGGCATGTTAGTTACCTATGCATGTATGTGAGTCCCACAGAGTATGGAACTTGAGGAAGGGCCCAATGGCGGAAGTTTTATGGCATCTGAGCCACAGGGCAGGGGCATGGGGCTCCTGGGAGGACTGTGTTTTGAGTGCGGGAGGTCTTATTTTGCACATAATAATGTCTCTCATGTCTTAAAAGTCTGGAGCATCCCTCGGAAGAGTGGGTGCCATTCTGTGGCAGAGCCTGGACGTGGTGTCACCTCTCAAAGCTAACCTTCCCTGTTGATGGGAGTCCACGGATGGCACGGCAGTTATTTTTGGAGGATCCATCTGCAGATAGGGAACTGCAGAGAAAGCTACTCCCTGTGCTTTGGGGAAGATGGGGTGACACCCAGGCCCTCCAGAATCGGTACAGAGCACTCAGCCTGCTGATGAGCTGGGCGGTGGGGCATTGAGTCCGGGCCCAGCGACCCCGTCCTGCAGCGCGAACTCGGGATGTGGGTGCTCCTTCGTCCCCTAAGGTCTCTTACGGCTCAGAGTGTGTGTGTGGGGGGGGATGCGGGCAAAGTTGACCTTGTTTCCTTGACTGTGCTCCGCTAGGAAACTGTTGAAACTATAACTTTCTTCGTTGTGCAGAGTAATGTACACCGTAGTAGAGAGGGAGCTCCTTGTCCAGTGCCTGGGGAGTGTCCTGCTCCAAATTCAGGGTTTTAACTGCCCACTGCAAAAGCAGATGCACCCATGGGTCCTAAGCAGTCCAACACAATGCTGCACGGGGCTTGTTTTTTCCTGGAATAAGGCACTACTAGCTCACTGACTAGGAACGTGTGGGCCGTCGCCACCTAGTGACAGGAAGCCAGAATAGCACTGTCTGGTGCAGAGAGGAGCCCCGGGGTGTCTTCTCCCCCTCAGACTTTGCCTCCCCCAGACAAGGCTCAGAGATGGGACCCGTCTCATGTCCTCCCCCACACAGCTGGAATTAGGAGTTGGGACAATTGACTGCAACCCTGCTAAGAATATGTGCTTCTGAGGCTCAGAGGTGAGTCTCTAAAGATAGTTTCTTCTTGGCTTTGTAGAAAGGAGTAGACGAATACCTTTGAGCACAGGTAAGATAATACTGAGTACATTTGAAGATTAATAGAGTACACGGTCCTTGGAATTACTACTGAGGAATAGCACTCGGCTAAGCAGCTCCGCGGAGACCTGGCAAGGCCTGCGGGGCGGAGCTCGGGGCGTAGGTCCCTTGCATCCTCACACTTGTGCTGGGGCCGTACACATGGCAGTGCCGAATGCAGTGGAGGGGAGGGGAGACCCAAAGCCTGATTCACCTTTTCTTTATAGAATGTAGTAGCCTCTGTGGGAAGAGTCAGGGAAAAATATAATATCAAAGAAAGACGTGATGTTTCCTCCGGACCAAGTGTGGGTTATTTATTTATTTTTGTGGTACTAGGGATGAAACCCAGGGGCCTTCTACCTCTGGGCTATACTCCCAGCCCTATTTTATTTTTTGTTTGGAAACAGGGTCTCCCTAAGTTGCTGAGAGCCTCACTAAGTTGCTGAAACTGCGATTCTCCTGTCTCAGCCTCCCAAGAACTGGGATTACAAGCATGTGCCACCACACCCAGATAAGTGTGGGTTATTTTGAGGGGACCCCTCTATGGAAGGGGCCCTCCCCAGGTGAGGGAGTCTCATAGCTGCAGGTGTGTCCCGGGTAGTGAGACAGGTGTGTTCTCAGCCTCAGAGAGCTGCAGGGCAGAGGTATGCACCAGCCCTGGGGAGTCGGGACACAGAGGTCTGGGGCTGGGGCTGGGCATGCCCCTTGCTCCTCCCCAGGCCTGCAGAAGTAGCAGCCGCAGAGAGCCAGGGGGAGGAAGGGCAGGAGACCAGGCCAGTCCCACTTCCGTGGTCAGTCCTGGAGACCTGTTGCCCAACACTACGAGAGCCCCCAGCACGACTGAGCTGCACACGTGGACGTGTTTAAGATGTGCTTTTAGCCACAATTTTCTTGTTTTTAAAAATCCCACGTTAGAGGGGAGGCCTCCTGCCCATAGTGGAGGGAGGCCATTGCCTATGTTGGAGGGGAGGCCAGTTACCCTGGATGCCAAAGTTGCCTGGTGCGGTCCCCTTACCTGCCCGTTTTGTCATCTCTACTCTAGGCACCAGGAGGCCAGTGATGTGGGTGCTAATGCAGAGGATGTAGTCTGCCGGGGTCCAATGTGGGTCCTCGGTGTCTGGCTCTGGGACCACTCACCCTCTCATCTGCAGAAGCATTCTCTGGCTTGTTCCTAGGCACTTAGAGCGTCTCTTCTCTGTTGACCCGGGGATGTCGATGTAGCTCAGCATGGCATCCTTTCAAATCCTGCGCTCTAGGAAAATCTAATTTAAAAATTTCCAGTTGAGCCTGTGTGCATTTACCTGTTGAATCAAACTCCAGGTAAAGGGGCTTTTGGCACAACCTCAAACCGCGTAAGCCTCAGCATTCTGGGAGAAACTGAGCCGTGGTCTGAGTGAGCCATCTTGCCGGAAGCACCTTGGCTGTCCTTCAGCAGCCATTCCCCGTAAGCTGCCGAGGCCACATGGAACTGACTCTTGGTTGGAGGCTGTGTGGATTCGCCCTTTAGGAGCCCGCGATGGCCTCAGAGCCCAGAAGCGGGTGAAGCCGTCCAGGCCGCAGTCGGGCTCTGAGACATGGTCTACTGATGCTCTATAATGTTCAAAAATGTCGAATGAAATTGTGACCGTTCAGCTTTGGTCTTTGTTTTGATATGTGCGAACTAAGCCAATATTGGATCATCATGCCTGATTCTTTTTCCTTTTGCTTGGCTTGCTAGTGAACCAGCAGAAGTGACATGTGCAGCCCCTTACTCATCAAGAGTACATCGAGGTAGATGCAGGGGGGGCTGAGCCCTTCGCTGGGTGCAGGTGGATGCATGGGACAGCGATTTTGCAGGCGGGCTGCAGGGTGCATGCTCATCTTCCAAGTCGAAAGCCTCTGTGGACATGTCTCTGGTGGGTCTCCTTCATAGCCGGCTCTCCCCTGCAGTCAACCTCTTCTCAGGCATTGTGTGGAGGGGCTGCTGTCATGGCAACCCTCAGGATTCTAGAATATTCCCCCAGTCATATTTCTGTCTGTATCTCTTTGGATTTCTCCCTCTCTTTCTATTCTGCACCCTGATGGATTTTCATCTGGAGCATTTCTTTATTCATTTTCTAGCTTAAAGGATACTTGAATTGTTTTTAATTGTAATATATTTAGTTATAGGCTTATTATACTATATTTTTCTGAATTGACATTATCCTGTAAAGTTTTCTAGGGACAGAGCAAGGCTTAATGGGCTCCTTGCCCCATTTCTGAGGACACAGGTGGGCCCGGGAGCAGGATGTCATGTGTCTGAGGGCTGAACCAAGTCTACATCTCTCCTCCAACCCAACACGGAGCTACTGATCTCTAGGGTGAACATCCACGTTCCACGGTCACACTTAATGAAACTGTCCTATTGTGTCACACTTGAGACAAAACACATCACCAATATTTTAGGAGTTATCATTCTTCCTTTATATCTCACAGTCTAGCTTATTGCAACTTAAAGCTTTGTAGAGTAAAATCAGCAAAATCATGTGAAATCAGTAAAAACACGATGAAATATTACATTTTAAATAGAATCTTTCAGGAGAGAAGAAACTTGAAGATATTTCTAGGCAGATTTATCATTGTCTGAAGTGTTTCCCATTTTTCTGAGTGTTTGGTCCAGTGGAAGGATTTATCTTCTTGGAGCTGGCAAAATATTAAACAGTTCTGCCAACATGTAAGGCTATGGCTTTAATTATTCTCAGTAAACTTATTGGCGAACTTCTCTCTGCCAACTCTGGATTTATCCTATTATTTAAGGCCCAATGATGGTATTTTAATCTGGTTTTTATGTATGCATTTATAGCTCTAAATGATAGAATTTTACTCATTTCTTTTGTTCCTTTAAAATCACGTTTTAAAACCTAGAATTGCTGCCTTTGATAAAACACGAGTACGAGTCTTCCCCACCAATTGGACCTCCCACACGAACCCCCAGAGCCACCCAGCCCTTCCGCTCCTGCCAAGTTTTCCCAAAGGTCTTGATGAAGATTTGAGCACAGGTGCAGATGTGTGGCGTGTGTACACACGCACATTCACATACTAACACACATGTGTGCCCATAAACACCTTCATGCTTTCCTTTTTCCACACGGGAAGGAGGCAGCACTTTGGGGTCCTGGTATATATGTATGGAGGCTGGAGTCCGTGAACTGGCTTCACCCAGAAACTTGCAGGTGTGTGTGTGTGTGTGTGTGTGTGTGTGTGTGTGTGTGTGTGGTGTCAATGGGGCAGGAAGATCCGTGACCTGGAGCATAGCATTGGCTAGGGTCTCCTGCACAGCTGACCTCCAGAGCAGGACGTGTTTCAGACGCGGCAGGTCAGCCAGGCAAGGCGAGGGTGTCGATCTCAGAGACCCAGGGATGATGACCAGACAGATCAGCAGCGAGGGAGACAAGTGGAGTGTGGCTCAGACGGGGACAGAGCGAGGGCAGCACAGGACCGGGTCTAATCAGGTGCGTGGGTGTGCGTGCTCTTGCACATAGAGCAGAAGACTTGCAGAAGCGTGGGTGAGATGCTGGGGCCGCTGTGCGGCTCTAGGGGAGTAGAAAAGACGAGCTCTGGAGGCGGCAGGGTGGCACATGGGGGAAGACTGGGCGGGGTCCGGTTCCGTGGCCTTCTGGCTTTGGTCTTGTGGCCGTCTGTGGCTGAGGTAGCGGCTCTGACTTTGGGTCCACTCTAGCTCCTCCACGGGTGCTGCAGAAGCTGGGTGCCTGGCCCGGGAACAGTCTCTGGCGCCACCTGTGGGCTAAGGTGCTCCAGGACCCAGAGCTAAGGGGAAGGGCCCGGGTGCATGTTCCCTATGACACCTGATGACCCTGCCCCAGATCGGGCCCTCTCAGGCCTCTGACCACCTCTGTTCTTGCGCGCTGCAGGGAAACTCGTGTGTGGCTGCTCTGCGTCAGCTGAAGCCCGTTGTACTGGCCGTGGCACCTCCTCTAGGCCTCCTGTGCTTGCAGCATGCAAATCCGTGGTGTCTGCCTGGCAGATTTATTCACATGCAAAGCACTTGATCATTTAATGAAGCAACAAGATGCTGTTCCTTCACACTGCCCCCTGGGGATTTAGACTGAGCCACCCAGTCACCAAGAATCGAGTCCCTGCTTCCTGCGGGCTTGTGAGTGTGGACGCGTGGTTCCACGCTGAGAGGCCTGGCTGCCTGCCCCTCTCACCTGCACAGCAGCCTCACAGGGGGAATCAGCTCTCTGGGGAGGCTCCTGAGGGGAGGAGGGCAGCGAGGCCTCAGTGGCTGTCCCTTTGCCTGCCAAGTGTGTGGGGATGGACAGGGATGCCGGGGAGGCTGCTGGGGGAGGCTGCCGCTATCCCAGCACCTGGAGTGTGGAGAGCCAGGCTCCACCTTTTTGAGTTGATGCGCTCTTGTTAAAAACCTCATCCTGGGCGCAGGCCCTCCTCCCCACTGACTCCAGGTGTGACCCCTTCTACTGAAAGTGAAACGAGTCTAGAAGGTTTCACAGTTCCTTTAGAGACAGGACTCAGGGAAGAATCTCAGGGTCTTTGTCTATAAAGGACCCCAGATGTCACCCTCCACTGCTGCTGCCTCATAGATGAGAAAACCCAGGCTCAGAGAGGGAAATGACTTCTCACAGTCACACAGCCAATCTGAGGCAGAACTGGGTCTAGGATGGTGGACGGCCTCTGACCCTCACCTCTTGCAGGCCCCAGGAACCAGGCACCTCCCGCTAGCCTGTCTGGACCCCGGTCATGGCCGGCCACCTGGTTTGCCATTGAGAGCAAGTCACTCACCTCTCTGAGCCTTGGTTGCTCTCTCCTTTAGCGGGGATGACGTGGCAGCAGCCAGGCATGAGTGCGTTTGCGCCACGGCGCGTTGACCAGCACTGGCTCTCACAAGGGGCAGGCTTCTGCTCCAGGTGTTGGGGGGCCACGTCCAATACTGGGGGCGCTGCCCGAGGCTTGGGCTGTGTTTCGGGTGAGATTCGGAACCCTGAGGAGGCAGCGTCTCTGCCCTTGCAGGCTGAACACCTCCATCCATAACAGACGCTGGGGTGGCTATGGCGGCATCATCCAACAGAGGCAGGCGCTGAATGGAGCGCTAGCCGTGCCTCGTGCTGTGCTCATTACCAGCAGTAGGGGGCGCTGCTGCTAAGCTCGTTTTTATTTTTATTTATTTTTTTTTGTGTGTGAAATCTTCCAATTTTTATTTTTTTTTATTTTTTTATTTTTATTTATTTTTTTTGTTTTGTTTTCATTTTTTTTTATTGGTGCATTGTAGTCTCACTTCACAATGAGTATCAGTTTGGTGTTAACATACATGCACACAGCTCTTGGTGTCCCTCCCCCCGCTTCCCCCCCCCGCCTCCCCCCCACATGTAGCACTGAGAATGATGTTGGTATAATCTCA
>PVJS01028422.1:0-25514 GCA_004027185.1 Glis glis | reverse complement strand
TCTCTCTCTTTCTCTCTCTCCCTGTCTCTCTTTCTCTCTCTACCTAGTGAGGCCCTCCGTAACTTTTGTGAGACCTGGTTTCAAAATAAAGTATATAAAAAAAAAATAGGGCCGGGGGTGTAGCGCAGAGGTAGAAGGCCCCTGGGTTCAATCCCCGGTACCACAAAAAAAAAAAGAATTAATATTTGCAGATCTTCACATATATTTGCTGATATTTATATGTGTATGCGCAGAAAAAAGTACAACATGCCTGATATTTAGAAGAGCATATTTGCAGGGCTGTGACAGTCTCTCCAGAATGTTTGTGGAAACAATGTAAACACTTGGTTGCCCTCAGAGACTCTGAAACTTTTGGGGGGCAGATGATTTCTAAATGCGCAGCCCTCAGCAAAACCTGGGCAGTGAGTATCAACAGGGCTTCCCTGGGCAAAAACACTGCACACATGTATTTACTGCATGGGAAAAAAATAAGCATGCTCTGTGGGGCCCCAGCCATTGGAAGAGATAATGGTAGGGAGCCTGTACCTGGGTTTTTTCAGACTCTACATGATGTACCTTTACTTCTTCCTCATCCCACTCTGTATCCTTGCTGTGTCACTGATAAATTCCATCCATGAGTGGGCAATTTTTGGACCCCAACCCAGAGTCAACATAGGATCATCATCTAATGGAAAGTGCCACAGACTCCATATGGATCCGCCACAGTTCCTTCTTTGTTCAATTGTTTGTTTTTTTGAGGTTCTTGTTTCTCAACTGGCACATAAGCGTTCACAGAGGTCTGGGATGGTTGCAAAGCCTTCTCCTCTGGACTCCAAACAACACTTTATTTTTATTTATTTATTTATTTATTTATTTTTGCGGTACCGGGGATTGAACCCAGGGCTGTTCTACCTCCACGCTACACCCCCGGCCCTATTTTTTTATACTTTATTTTGAAACCGGGTCCCACGAAGTTGTGGAGGGCCTCACTAAGGAGAGAGAGAAAGAGAGAGAGAGAGAGAGAGAGAGAGAGCGAGCTGAGGCTGGCCGCAAACCCGGATCCTCCAGTCTCTGCCTCCCAAAGTACTGGGATTACAAGCGTGCGTCACCACGCACGGCACAAACAACACTTTAACAGTAAAGTAATTGCAAACTCATGTCCAAATACGGGGCTTAAAGTATGTAGTTCCACTGTAACCCCAGTACATGGGAGGCTGAGACAGGAGGATCACAGGTTCACAACCAGCCTCAGCAACTTAGTGAGAGACCCTGTTTCAAAACAACAACAACAACAAAAATTAAAAAGGGCTTGGGTGTAATTAGGAGGTAGAATGTCCCTGGGTTCAATCTCAACTAGTACACACACAGGCACACAGACAGACAGACACACACACACACACACACACACACACACACACACACACACACACACACACACACACACACACACACACACACACACACAGTGTTGTTCCAAATTGCTTCTCTTTTGAGGAGTCTCCCAAATAGCTCTCATGGTCTCTCCTTTGGTGACACCAAAGTGTGTGTTTTCCAAGCACTCACGAGGAAGCCTCTAGGAGTCTGCTGTCTGCATAAGTCTGGCTGTAATTCCCCGCACAGAACAATGACCTCTCTCTTTTCTCCACCTTCCAAATCTTGCACAGGGAGCTTGTGTTAAAATTTTGTAAACTGGAACATAGAGGGATGGACATTCTCTGAAATACAGAGGACAATTTATTTATTTAAAACTTTTATTGGTGCATTATAATTTCACATCATAATGAAGTTCATAGTGATAGTGACATACATGCACACAGCACTTGGTAGGCAATTTAGAAGAGTGTTAGGGATAAGGCAAAGATGGCAAAAGATCTAGAATAAAAACATAATCAAATATTCAGTTATTTGTATTATATGTGTTTTATGTAATTCTCTCTTGGGACCAAATTAATTATGAATATTTAAGAGTTCAAGTATCAGGTCGATTAAAATTTGAAAATTCAATGATATATTAATTATGAAAAATAAGTAACTAAATATTTTATCTTTCCAAAGTAAAAAGCATGGGACATATAAGCTATAATTAAAAAAATATGAGCTCAGTTCAGTGGCACACACACCTATAATCCCAGTACTTGGGAGGCTGAGTTAAGAGATCACAGGTGTGTGGCCATCCTCAGCAACTTATCGAGGCCCTCAGCAACTTAATGAGACACTATTTCAAAATAAAATAGGCCTGGGGGTATAGCTTTGAGGTAGAACAGCCCTGGTTTCAATCCACAGTAACATACACACACACACACACACACACACACACACACACACACACACACACACGCAGTTATTTATCTATGCTAGTGTCTATATGCACTATGTTGGTCCTTACTATAGTAGAAAAATAGACTAGAAAAGATGTTACACTTGAGAGAAGTGATAAGACAGAGAATTGCTCAAGATTAAGGTCTAAGAATGTGAATATAAAAGAAAAATATTTCAACTGAAACTTAGCAGGGAGGAAGGTATGTCTGCCTGGGGAGACAGAAAATGTAAGGCTTCTATAATTGTTCTGTTATTTATTATATAATACTGCCTTAGCTATTATTCTAAAGAGACATGATTTTCTACAGAGCTTGGAAGGAGGAGGTGGAGAGTTTTCAAGTTTTCCCCTTAATCATATTAACAGACCAGCAATTCTGTCATCCTCCGCTAGTTACAGTGACTGGTTACAGTATGTTGAGTTGAGCGGCATTTTCTGAGAATGTCCTCCTATTGAATATGAGCGCATACGAACTCAGCAGAAAAAAAGAATACAAGCGGCAAAGCTATAGGAATTTAAGACATTTACCCAAACCAAATATCCTCCTTCACAAAACAGTGAGGAAGAAAAAGAAGTTATCAAAATTCTTAACATAAGACCCTTATTTGTGGGCTACATAGTAAAGATGGAGGCAATTAGATTAAAAGTAGTTTTTTCTGTTTTATAAACAATGTGCATACTTTCTCACAAAGATTATATATCATGGATTAGTTGCTGCAAAGACTGATGTGAGGAAAAAGATGGAGGATTCCAGTCTAGATATGCCCAAGGAGATATGCAAACACCTTATTTTTCTGAAAAACAAATTATTCCATCCCTATACTTTGTGGATACTCATAGGTTAAAATCAATTTTTAAAAAAGCAGATTTTAGCTGGGCATGGTGGTGCACATCTGTAAACCCAGTACTTGGGAGGCTGAGACAGGAAGATCCCAAGTTCAAGGCCAACCTCATCAATTTAGCAATACCCTGTTTCAAAATAAAAAATAAAAAATGACTAGAAATGTAGCTCAGAAGTAAAACTACCTTAGGTTTAATCCCCAGTACCATAAAAAAACTGCAGGTCTTTTTTTTTTTGTAAAAAATGAGATTCAGGCTGGGCATGGTGGTACTTGGGAGGTTGAGACAGGAGGATCCCGGGTTCAAGGACAGTCTCAGCAAGTAGTGAGACTCTCAGCATCTTAGCAAGACCCTGTTTCCAAATAAAATAAAATAGGGATGGTGGTGTAGCTCAGAGGTAGAATGCCCCTGGGTCCAATCCTCACTGCCACAAAAAATAAAAGTGAGATTCAGTTGTATAAATGCACATTTCATTTTATGTAATTTTAATGCTTAATATTACACATAGGAAGATAAAATGATATCATGGTTTCAAGAAAAATTTCTCTTTTCAAAATCATAAGAAAACTTGAAACACCGCTATCCCCATTCTTTTAAGTTATTTCATACATTTATACTCATTTACAGTGACAATTTATCACTAGATAAATTTCTTAGCTCCTAATTTATATATATATATGTACATATATATGTTTGCAGTGTATTGTGTGTCTTTGTCTTCATAAAATCTTGATTTATGTCTGAAAGCTCCATTAGATCATTTCTTTTTATTAAAACTACATTCTCTTTCTCTTGACATCACGCTTCACATTAGAAATGATAAAAATAATGAGCAGAGAGTGAGAACTCTGTTTCAAGTTGCCTAAGCTATAAAATGCACAATTTGTACTGTGTTGTACAGATGGAACAAAAGTTTTATTATAAACTCAGGATTTTTTGAATCCGAAATAAATATCCCAGTGTAATAAATGCTTAGTTGAAACACATTTTCCTTCAAACTATGTAAGTATAGCACATTATGCAATCAAATAACGTTGGTTTAATTACTCTTTTGCTTTGATATACATTCCTGATTTTGCTGCCTGAGAAGTTAGTTTGAAAGGAAAGCACTTGACGATGAAGACATGACAGGGTCTGTCACTCCGAGCCTTCTTTCTGCGTCATTTTCACGGGGCAGCCCGTTTTGTATTCCTTTGCAATACAAATGGGCAAATTTTATTCCTCATGCTCAGCGCATCAGCATGTATGCATCTACAATGACCCCCCGGCTGCGACAAGGCTTTTCCTTGTCAATACACGGAAGAGGGAAACATATGGTCATCATTTCTAAATCCCATCTCAGGGCCTCAAGCCCGAAGGGTCACCTAACGTAAGGAATCAGGACAGAGATGGACAGTGAAAGCCAGAAACCAATAAATGGCTCTGCATCAGTGCTGGGGTAGCTAATCAGAAACCGAGTGTGAAAGAGCAATAAAGCAGTCAGAACAAATAGCGGCAGGGTCAGGAGAGATGGATTCTTCAGCCATTAGGACTGTAAGCCCCAGGTTTCCAGGATGGTGACGTGCATTGGTCATCCTGGTAACAGAGAGGCGAGAGATGAATTAGACTGGAAAACACTCATAACATGCTGCTCTTTCCGACCGTGGTCCTGATGCTGGTTCACCCAGGGACTCACTGAGCTTCTTGGTAATGTCAGGTATCACGCTAAGCAATACAAAGCATAAGCAAATTTTTAGCTCTCCTAAAATGTTCCACAGAATAGCCAGGTGTGCTGGTGCGTGCCTGTAATTCCAGTACTTGGGAGACTGAAACAGGAAGATCTCAGGTTTGAGGACAGCATCAGCAATTTAGTGAGACCCTCAGCAACTTAGAGATTCTGTTCCAAAATAAAAATAAAACAAGGCTGGAGATATAACTCAGAGGCAATCCTTGGGCTCAATACCCAGTACCCCCCCCAAAAAAATACTCTACACAATAGGTATTATTTGTTTTCTTCTATTAATTTATTTATTTTAAATGACAAAAAGATTACATATGTTTATGTATGTTAGCTTGAAATATGTATTATGGAATGGCTAAGCTTAGCTAATTAGCATATGCATTATCTTACATATGTCTTTTACAGATTAATAAGCTGATGTCTTTATATTTCCCCAACTGTCTGCAGAAAGCAATGAGCCAATAAAATGTACCACATTTTAAAAAATGGCTAGCCAGGCATGGTGGCACAGACCTGTAATCCCAGTACTTGGGAGACTCAGACAGGAGGATCACAGGTTCAAGGCCAGTCATAGCAATTTAGCAAGACCCTCAGCAACTTAACAAGACGAGGTTTCAAAATAGAAAAATAAAAAGAGCTTGGGGTGTATCTTGGAGGTAGAATGCTTCTGGGTTCAACTCCCAGTACCAAAAAAATGGCTAGTGATAAAATGCTTTTTTTATCTCAATAGATATAAAACATTGTTTTAAGAGAACTGGAGAACTCCACATGCTCTAGCCAAATCCAGGCATGGTGGCGCACACCTGTAATCCTAGTACTTAGGAGGCTGAGACAAGAGGATCACAAATTAGAGACCAGCCTGAGCAACTTAGCAAGACTCTCATCAACCTAGCAAGATCCTGTTTCAGATTAAAAAATATAAATGAGCTGGGAGTGTAGCCCAGAGGTAGAAGAGGTAGAATGCCCCTGGGTTCAATTCCCAATATCAAAAATAAAACATGCTCTATCTATACCAGTTATACAACACACACACACACACACACACACACACAAACTGAGACAGGAGGATGCAAGTTTGAGGCCAACCTGGGCAACTTAGGGAAACCCTGTTACAAAATAAAAAATTGAAATGACTGGTGGTGCAGCTCAGTGGTAGAACAACTCTGAGTTCAATCTCCAGTAACACAACATAATATATAAATTAAAATAAAATAATATTTTGACTTTGTGGTTCTATATATTTTGCATTGTGGTATTTATATACATATATACATACATGGATGTTGATTGTACATGTTTACTAGGTCAAGTCTGTTAATTTGTTCCAAATTTTAAAAAATATTGTGTGCTTATGAGCAAATTTTTTGATAATAGTGTCTTGAAATAATCACTAAAATTGGATGATTCAATAGTTATTGCTCAGAAACTATGTGTTTTGAATCAAGATAAAAATCCTCTGTGGCACAAAACTGATTTTGTACTGTACTACATGGATGGATATTCACAGTGGGCTTGAGGCTATGAAATCCGGATCTTTCTAAAAGTTTTGTATATATTTTTTTCTAAAAGGTATACACACATATACATACATATGTATATTTATCTATATATTCGAGGTATGATTGCGCGTTGTGTTGGCCATCTTTTTGTGACTGTGACGAAATACCTGAAACAACTTAAAAGAGGGAAGATTGATTTTCAGCTCACAGTTTGAAAGATTTCAGTCCATTGTCACATGGCCCCATTGCCGTGGCTGTGGTGAGGCAGGGCATGATGGAGGAGATGGTGTCATAGAGCAAAGCCGCTCACCTCGTAGCAGCCAGGAAACAGAGAGAGTGTGAGAAAGGCATCGGGGACAAGATATACCCTTTCCAATCATGCCCCAGTGATCTATTTCCTCCTGGAGCTTCCACCACCTGCCAATAGTCTATTCAACTATAACCCCATCAATGAATCCACTGAGGACTCAGAACCCTCCTGAGACAATCTCTTTCTCCAAACCCCACCTCTGAGCAAGGTTACATCGAGGACAAAGGCTTTACCACTTGACCCTTTGGGGGACATTCCAGATACAAATCATAATACATAAATACTCCAGTATACATGTGTATTTATTGGTGCATTATTTAGAGTAGTTGGGAAAATAGTGTCCACTATCCAAATGTTCATCAATAAAGTAATAATTAAAGCACTGGGAAGCTGGGCGTGGTGTCGCACGCTTTTAATCCCAGCACTTGGGAGGCTAAGACAGGAGGATCTGGGTTTGTGGCTAGCCTCAGCTACTTAGTGAGGCCCTCCGCAACTTCGTGAGACCCTGTTTCAAAATAAAGAATAAAAAATAGGGCTGGGGGTGTAGCTCGGAGGTAGAATGCCCTTGGGTTCAATCCCCAGTACCTCAAAAAAAGCACTGGGATATATTACATATGACGGTGTTCATAGGCTTTAAAAATGAAGTATGTTACAGGCCAGATCACGTATACATCTCAGAAAAATAAAACAGTAAAAATAATCCTCTACACACTACATATGCATGACGAATAAAACCTTAGAGGTAGAAATTAGCACAGTCTATCACTTAAGTAAACAGACATTTGTACAAACATTATAAAGGAGGGCATGATGAAAACCACTCGAAGCAGGCGACAGCATTTGTGAAGCAGGAGCTGGGAGGTGGTTGTAATGTCGCTGTGCTAACACTGACTCCTGGTCCACCTGTGTGCATTTTATGATTGCTATGTTTAAACTTTCTGAGAGGTTGCAATTATTCTTTGATATGTATAAACTTTACATAGTAAATATTTTGGGAAAATTAATCATGGTAATCCTCAACAAATCAAACCTACCTCTTACAATATCTAGCAAAGTAGATTTTCAAATGTAGCATAAATCTGACTAGATACTTTTGATAAAGGTAAATATAAGGCATGGTGATTATAAAATGGTCAAAATAAAGCAGTTTTTAAAGCCAGACAGGAAAATATAAATGAATAAACAGAAAAGTCAAAATAAATTTATGTGTATATATACATGTATACATATCAATATGCATGTATGTATTTGTGTGTGTGCATTGCATATATGTTTCTATGTATGTGTGTATTTAAATAGAAACATTTCTTTGCTATATGAAAGAAAAATCTACTTAAACTCTTCAGAGTTGTGAACTTATGATAAAGTGAAATATTCCATGTGGGTTTGACCATCTTTTCAATATTTTTGTGAGCAATTCACGTTTCTTTTATGAATAGCCACTTCATACATGGTAGCTCTCTGATATTTTACTTGGTCACTTTGTTTACCAAGACCTCACTGTAGATTTATTAAAACCCTTTAACGTGGTTGGCAAATACCCCTGCTCTGTTTTCTTTTAAATTATTGAGAAGTGTTTTGAGTATCCTTAGCTATTTGTTCTTCTAGATATTTTTAAATAAGCTTGCTGATATTCATCATAATTTCATAGTAATCACATTAAATATACACATAACAGCTAAATTACATTTATGATATAATATTTCTACTTATGCTTGGGTATAACTTCCCAAATATTTACGTCTTGTTCAATGCGTTATAAAATTTGCATATTATTTTCCAAAAAGTTCTGGAAAATCAATCACAATATTTCTCAATACCTCATATTTATCATTATTACTTTTGCCTTGCTAGTGCTATTAGATCTCTATCTTCATTTATATTATCATTAAATGTTTTTCCTGATGTACAGAAATGTAATTTATATTTATATATTGAATTTATATCTGTAATTTTTTAAACTTCCTTTTGGTTTTTGAAGGAAAAATGTCTACAGATTTGCAACTAAAGGCAATTTGGATTTTTCTGTTCCAGTGAATAAATCTTTCAAATCACTTTTCTTGTGCAGCATTATTACACCAACTAGCAAGCTTCAGTAAAGTGTGGGATAGAATTAGTGGTAGTGGGCATATTTTCCTTGTTTCTGTTTTAATAGAATGGCTTCTACTGTCTCTGTACAGAATGGGAATTGCTGTAAGGCTCTGATCAATTCAGTTTTATTTCTATTTTGCTAAGAAATTTGACAAGAACAGGAGTTGTACTGAATCTTTTGAATCGATTATGAACTTTTGTTCATCTAATATATTAATATGACAGATTATATTTGCAGCTCCTAGAACGTGGAACTACTTTTATATTCTCATGATAAACACAGCATATTTGAAATATGTTTCCTTATTTATATGGTTCCAAATATACTTTTTCAATGTTTTGTTGAGGGGCTACACATATGTATTTATAGATGAGCACGCCTGCAAATTTAAAATATTTTTGGATGTCTCTGTTGATGTGTCAATATTCTAACACCATGGATGGAGAAGAATTACCTCTAGTTCCATCTTTAAGAAGATTTTGGTAGCATTCACTTGGAAAAACACCTGAGCCTTTCTTACCTTTATTATATGAAGAATTTTTTTTAATCTGGAGATTTGGTTTAATGATCTGTGCTCAACTTGTTCAGGCTTTCTTTTTTCTTTAGGGAGCTGTTATGGTTTTTTTTAAGAAAGTCAGGTGTTTGCAGAACTTCCTAATGTATTGACCCGCAGTTGCTCACAGGGTTTTCTTTCAATCTTTTATTTTTTTATTTATTTAATTTTTTTTTGGTGGTACCGGGGATTGAACCCAGAGGCATTCTACCTCTGGGCTACACCCCCAGCCTTATTTTTAATTCTTTATTTAGAAACAGGGTCTCACTAAGTTTCAGAGGACCTCACTAAGTAGCTGAGGCTGACCGCGAACCTGGATCCTCCTGTCTCAGCCTCCCCAGTACTGGGATTACAAGCGTGCGCCCCCACGCCCGGCTTCTTTCAATCTTTTAAAACCAGGTGGCTGACATGAGGCTCCCATTCTAGTTTTCATATTTTTTGTTGAAAATGTGTTTGATAAGTTGATTCCGAAGACGAACTTTGCCATTGTTAATCGTCTTTATTTCACTTGTTCCTTACTGTGTTTATTTATATATTTATTTTGTGGTCCTGGGGATTGAATCCAGAGACATTCTGTCTCAGAGCAATACCCCCAGCCCTTTCTTTATTTTTTATTTTGACAAGGATCTCACTAAGTTGTGGAAGGCATCGCTAAGTTGCTGAGATGGGCCGCGAACCTGTGATCCTCCTATCTCAGCTTCCCAAGTATGAGGATTACAATTGTGCTCCACCACACCTGGCTTCCTTACTGTATTTAAATTGCTAAGCATCTATGTTATCTAATTTAATGTCTAGAATTTTTATTTTTCTATAATCAATTTAGACTACACTTGCATTTCATATTATACATAATTGTTGCTTTTTTGTTTCACTTTACAGACAATTTTAGTTTCCATTATATTTTTTTTTACTTATGAATGACTTAGATTTCTATGTTAAACATGTCAGATGCATGGAGTTTATTTTTGTCCTTATAAATTTTCATTAATATTATACCTAGCAATCATAGACTCTGTGACACATTGTTAATATATTTTAAGTCTGAGAACATGTGATTTGAAAATTTAGTGTTATATTACATATTTAAGCCTATACAGGGGGAAATCAATGTTAATTGTTAAATGCTAATATTGGTCTTTCAGTTTATCAAAATTGAAGAAAAATATTTTTAAATGTTTCCTAGTGCTAATGGTTTTAGTGCACATAATTTGAAGTTTCTCAATACTTACTGTTTTAATTTCTAATTTTTTAGAATTTTCTTTATGAATTATAAATTTGACTATTAAAATATCTATGATTTCAGATACTAATATAAATGTCCCAACCATATTTTTAAAAGCATTTTTCTCTTGTTATTCAACTTTGTATTTACTTGCTTGCCAGTAATTTTGCTTACCATTCCTTTTAGCCATGCAGAAGTCATTCTGAGATTACTGTCCTTCCGGAATGCAGAGTGAGTGAGGTCTTAGAGTTTCACTATGGGGCTCTCTCTCCTTGTGAAATTGGGGGACTCCCAGGTGTAGGCACAGAGCCTGCTAATTAGAGGGTGAGTCCAGGCCCACCTGCAGGCTGTGGCTGTACTTCCTGTCCAGCACAGGTGCAGAGAATGAGCTGTAGCTTTTTATTTTTTAAAAGCACAAGACTCTTGTATCTTCTTTAACTTTTTGAGAAATGTTCATGCTTTTAATCTTCTTTCCTTACATTTCATTTATTTTTGCTGTGTGTTTGGAGTGATACATATGGACTAAGGCCTTAAACAGAAACTTGTATCACCTTTATTGACAGTTCAGCAAAACCTCATTAATAAGCTTTGATCATTTTCAGATACTATAATCAAGCAGTGCTTATTATTTCTAAACATTGAAACAATAACCTTTTCAGTAAAGAAATACAAAAAAAGAGATTCAGCAGATACAGGGCACTTGACATAGGAGTCTGGAGGAATATTTTTATCTCATAAAGATTATCCACATAGATGGCTTTTTAATATCTCTATTCTCTTGCCCATAGGTTTTCAATGTAGTGTGGAAAAAATTGAGAAATTTGTATGCCTTATACAGTTTTATTATAATGAGGCTTCATGTTTAGTGGTTACTTTTGAAAAAATAATTATTTTCTAGATTTTGAAAAATACATGCTGGTAAATTTTCAAATTGTGTATAAGCTTGATATAAAAATAAAGTGAGGTTTCTTCCATCCAATTATAACATTTATTTTTATTCTGTTTTCAATACATGTTTTGGTGTGTTGTATTTATACATCATAGTGAAGCTTAGAGTGATACAAACACGTGCACACAGCACTTGGTATGTCTCCCTCCAGCTCCCACCCCACTCTCTCTCCCTCCCAGTACACGTTAGTGAGATTGGAAATGATACCTTCATATATAGATAGAGCATTACTTATCAACTGTGAAATTAATTAATTTATTTATGTGGTTGAACCCAGGGGCATTCTATCTCTGAGGTACACAACCAGCACTTTTTAATTTTGTTTTGATTCAGGATCTTGCTATGTTCCTGAGGGTCTCCCTAAATTGCTGATGCAGCCTGGAACCTGTGATCCTCCTGTCTCAACCTCCCACATACTGGGATTACAGGCATGCACCGCCATGCTCAGATGAAATGTATTTGTAAATGAAGTGTTAATTCTTTAGTGGCTCGCACCTGTTATCCCATCTCCTAAAAAGGCTGAGGCAGGAAGATTGCAAGCTCAAGCTAGCCTTAGAAATGTAGCAAGATCCCTTCTCGAAAAAGAAAAAATAACGAACATACAAAAACCCAAAAGTTAAGCCTTTAGATTTCGCAAAACGTGTTGTGCAGACTTCAGTGTCCAATCTCCAGTATCTATTACAAGAAGTGTTTTCAGTTCAAAACACAATCGAGCCCATGCATTTTATAAGTTTGGGGAAACTTGGGATTCATCATGGATAAGATATAAAATAATGACCAAACTTCTCAAAAACCACATACATTCAAAATAAATTTACATATATATAAAGAAATTGCATTATGATAATATGCCCCAAACAATAGTCTCTATTTCCAACACACTTTTGTTCTTTACAATGAGATTTTCAGACACTGCTTACAACTGTAGACCCATTCCATTTTATTTTACTTTGTTTTGCAATGAGCCACATGCCAGTTATGACTCTTGACAGATTCAGAAAAATCTAGCTTCACAGATTATCCATGTATCTCAACTTCACTAGAAGTACAAGTGAGAGTGAATGAGAGTGTTACTGAATTCTCTTAAAAAATAAAATAAAATGCCCTACACACCCTGTCTCGTGTTCATTCATGGGTACACTTCTAAGACCCACTGCTCTGTGTTGGCAAACCTTTCTGAGAAAAGCAGCCGAGTCACTTCCATGCAGAGGGCTGTCCTAACTGGGCCATCCTGCGCTGATTAAGAGGCAGCTTGCAGTGGGGCTGTCAATGCGAGGGTGTTTGGAGAACACCCTCTTGTTGTTCTCTTATTCCAGGCAGCTGATTCTTTCTAGATCTGCACCCAGCACTTGGGCCCGTCTCCTTTTCCACACCTTGTGCCCTGCCTGTGAGCATGCTTGTTAGTGTGTGTTCTGGTTCATGCATTCTCGAAATCACTTGCAAATCCATCACACCTGACTTGTGCCAAGTGTCTCCTGTACCTGAGCCCTACAAAAGCCCTTTACAGCTCCCCTCTCTGGGATATCAATGCCTGTCTGATACCAGACCATCCTGCAGTATCTGGGCTCCGATTGTAGCTCCCTGTTTAGACATGCAGTTCCTGATTGTTTGGCAAGCGACCGTATTTCGATGGACTCCTTTCTCTGAGTGCATATCCTTCACAGAGACCTTACATACTTCCTATGATGGATACATCTGTTTGGAGAAACAATCTACATTAATTCATTCCCGTTATAAAAATTCTTATTTTTTCCTAAAATACAATGAGGTAATTTTGTTTCGGTTGTTCTTACTTTTTGCATTGCCAATGCTCATCGCTGTTAATTCATCCAACACAGGCTGCAGCAGATTCGCTCTAATCAGTGTAGTCTGGCGACATCTAGTGGTCAGTCTGAAATATGCAATTTCACTGTATCTTGTCTTGGTTCATAAGTGCTCTGCCATTCTATACAGATCATAAGAGGAAAAACAAGGTTTATTTTGTCCGGTTGATGATTCAATAAATGTATTCATGACATCAAATATGAGAGCTTCAAGTAAGAAAACGTAAAATATTTAACAAATTGCCCATTGCGAAACAGTTTTCCATCGCTATAAAGGAAGTTTCCAAAGCAATATTTATATTATCTCACCTAGAACATGTTTAGGCTAGGGTAGTAAAATTCCTCCAATAGTGGTTATGATGTAGCATTTCTAACCATTATAATCACTGCATTTTATACTATTGCTTACTGAGTTTCTCCACATGCCAGTCACTCTCTCTTGTAGGCTCTAGGGCTGTAGCTGTGAACACAGTAGAAAAAACTCCTACGTCCTGGAGCCTTGATTCTAGCGCAAGGGCTCGTCCACAAGAGTGACCCAGCCTCTACTCAGTGTCTGACATACAGCCAATACTCTCTTTTTATTGGTGCATATTAATTATACAGAAGAGTGGGTTTCATTGTGGCATAGTCACCAATCCATATAACATAATTTGATCAATTTCATTTTCCACAACCTCCCTTTGCCCTCCCATCCTTCCTCCCCAACCCCCTTTCTCTACCCTAATGGTCTTCCTTCTACTTTCATAGCCCCCTCCTCTTTTTTCTTTTTTCTCTCTAGTTTTCACATATTAGGGAAGACATGTGACCTTTGATTTTTTTAAAGTATGGCTTATTTCCCTTAACATAATACTCTCCAGTTCTATCCATTTTCTTGCAAGTGATACAATTTCCTTCTTATTTATGGTTGAATGAAATTCCATTGTGAATATATACCCCATTTTCTTTATCTGTTCATCTGTTGATAGATACCCAGGCTGGTTCCATAATTTGGTTATTGTGAATTGTGCTGCTATAAACATGTGAATGCACATGTTATTTTGGATAGATACTGAGGAGTGCTGAACCTGGATCATATGGTAGTTACATTCCTAATCTCTTGAGGAGCCTCCACATTGACTTCCAAAGTAGTTGTACTGATTTACATCCCCACCAATAGTGTATAAGGGTTACATTTTTCCTGCACCCTCACAAGCATTTATTACATCTGTATTCTTGATGATTGCCATTCTAATTGGATTGAGATGAAATCTCAGTACTTTTGTAGTTTTCATTGAATCTGTAGATCACTGTATTTTTTATTGAACCTGTAGATCACTATGGTTAGTATAGACATTTTAATGATATTAATTCTGTCTACCAAAGGACATAGGTGGTCTTTCTATCTTCTGATGTCTGATTCAATTTATTTCCTTGGTATTCTATAGTTTTCTTTGTAGAGGTCTTTCACCTGTTTGGTTATATTTACTCCTAGGTGTTACACTACTTTTTAAATCTACCATGAGTGAAATTATTTTCCTAATTTCTTTCTCAAAAGATTCATTATTTGTGTATAGAAAATCTATTAATTTTTGCTTGTTGATTTTATATCCTGTTACTTTGCTACTTTGTTTTATTAGCTTTAAAAGTCTTCTGGTGAAGTTTCTATGGTCTCCTTAGTGTAGGATCATATCATCTACAAAAACAGGGATGATTTGAATGCATCTTTTCCTATTTACATCCCTTTCATTTCCTTTTCTTCCTTAATTGCTATAGCTTAAACTTCAAGTACTATATTGAATAGGAGTGGTGAGAATGGACATCCTTGTCTTGTTCCTGATTTTAGAGGAAATGCTTTCAGTTTTTCCCCATTCAATATGATGTAGGCTTTGGTTTTGTGGTATATATCCTTTACAAGTGAGATAAGTTCTTTCTTTCCATAGATTCTTTAGGGTTTTATCATGAATGGGTGTTAGGTTTTGTCAAATGCTTTTTCGGCATCTATTGAGATGATCATGTGTTTTTGTCCTTAGTTCTATTTATGTGGTGTATTAGGTCTATTGACTTGCATATGTTGAACCATCCTTGCATCCCTGAAATGAAACCAATTTGAACATGGTGTCACACTGCTAATGTCTTCCAAGACTGACTGATGACTGACAGCTGCATGAATGAATGAATGAATGAATGCATCATCTTTGAGTTCTTTCCAGATCATTTCACCTGCATGGATCATGTCCACTTCTGTACTCCTTGGGATCTAGACTATGCTTCTTTTTACCTTTAGATATCCTTTTTGACTAGTAGCATATCTCTCCAACTTGTTTAATGTATTATTACAGCATATGTCATTCAGTAACCCATCTCTAGAAAATAATAATTTTGATGACCAATATTTGATTTCTTTACCTTTGCTGTACAGTACTAAGTATATCATGTCCATAATCATATTTCTGTTATGGATTAAATCTGAAATGTTTCCCCCCAAAAGCCCATGTGTTGAAAGCTTGGTCTCCCATCCAGCAAGGTTCAGAAGTGGGGCATGGTTGGTGTGCTCATTTGGGGTGTGGCCTTGAAGACGATATCTGCCCCTGGTTACTTCCTGTCTCTCTCTTTCTGCTTCCCAGCTGCCATGGGCTGAGCGGACTTCCTTTGCCACACCCTGTCATCATGATTTTTCTGCCTTGAAGCTGGCTGACCATGGACTGAACCTCTAAAACCTCGTAACAAAATAAACTTTTTCTCCTCTAAGTTGTTCTTGTCAAGTATTTTCATTACAATCATGAAAAAGCTGACTAGCACACCACCATAATATCTTTACCCACATTTTCATGTTATATTTGAGGTGTCTGAGGCATAGCTAGTTACTAATGCTCCAAAATCTAAAAAAAATTTTAATATGGACAGAGGAAAAATTTGAAGCCAATTTGGCCTCATTCCAAACTACCTGTTCATTGAATTCCACAGTAAACAGCTTCCTTAACATGTCATATGTTTCATAATTAGGTTATACCACATGATAACAAATATCATAAATTTTATGATATTTATACATATATTTGAAATTTATCAATTTATGTAGTGAACATCATTCTAGAAAATATTACTTAGTATTTATAATGACATCACACTTTTTCAATAAATTTCTGTAAGTATTAAATCAAAAACCGCCACCATGTCTAAGAAATAGTCTAATTCATGTTTTAATAGAATTTTATTCTTTAATCTTATCCTTTTAAATATTTCAACTCTCATAATATTCATCTATTTATTTCAAGCTTTCAAATAGTTTAAGATTGTATTCTTGTGTCAGAAATTATTTGTAGCATGATGAATCTACTTGGTATATTGTCAAATATAATGGGGAAGTGAAAATTTTGCTTAAATAGAAGTAGGATAATATTTCCATCTCAAAAATTTGGTCATTATTTAAACAAATTTTACATAAAGCTAGTCATTTAATTTTTAGGTATATGTAATAATTTCTAAAATAAAAAGTTCCATTACTCCAATCATCCAAAGAAGAATTCATTTTCATCCTGTATAATAGATCAATAATATAAATAAAAAATGTGTCATATATAAATGATAAGAATAAGTAAGTTGGATAATGATTTAATTAACTTATTTTATTTGTGACTTGGGGAGATGAAGATGCAGACAACTTGATTTATGGGCAGAATTATGTTGTTTTAAAATATAATGGGCTGTGAATTGCATTTCTGAGAAGCACTGTTGGTTTCTCAGTGAGATGGTGAACTGCCTCCTTATGCCAGGAATGTGTGACACCAAACCAATGCTATTAATCTGGAGAACAGTAAATAATTGGCCCATAGTATGGCAATTTATAACACTTTATTTAGAAGTGTCATAGATGTGAATGCTGTGGTAGAATGAAATGTTATGGATTCATACGTTAGTGTTATATTTAGCTGTTAATCATTCAAACAGCTCACTAGAAGATTTCTAAATTTTCATTTTGCTGTGTTCAATTGTAACACTAACTCTATTTAGGAAACTAAGACTGTAGAGCATCCTTAACATGAATATTCTTTCCCTGGGCTTTATGATTTGATTATATACTTACACTGTGTCTTTATGACAAATGAGAACTAGATCAGGATTGTAAAGTTGAAAGAATTCATTTATTCATTGTATGCCGGGTATGGTGGTGCATGTCTATAATTCCAGCACTTGAGAAGTTGAAACAGGAGGATTGCAGGTTCGAGGCCAGTCTCAACAATTGAACAAGACCCTCAGCAAATTAGCAAGAACCTGTTTCAAACTTTAAAAAAAGTGTTAGAGGTGTAGCTTGGAGGTAGAATGCTCCTGCATTCAATTCGCAGTACCAATAATTAATAATAATAATAATAATAATAATAATAATTTATTTACTGGATTTTATAAACCACATGAATTACCATTTTGGAGCATTTATTTCTGGATCCTCCCACCTGACTCCCTCCCCTTCCCCATACATGTCATTGAAATTGGCATTGGTAATTTCATATAAGTGCACAGCATTATTTAAACGGTTACCTTCTTTGTGTCTCTATCCCCCTTCTTCTCTTCCCTAAATCCACTCCATCACTCCATTGGAGTCTCCTTTGTTTCCCAATTTCGACCTAGCTTCCACATATGAGAGAAAACATACAACTGTTTGATTTTTGAGACTGACTAATCTCACATGGCAAAATAATCTTGAGTTCTATCCATTTTCCTGTAAATGACAAGATTTTGTTGTTCTCTATGACTGAGTTCATTACAAACATACATGCACAAAGCTGTGAACCTAAACCTGCTGTCAAAAAATGAAGTCTTTTTAAAATGCATGCATATTATTCTCTTTATAATTTATAATCTATATGTATAAACTATCCTAATAGAAATTTAAGAATTATGTTGCTTTTGATGATCCTGTTTATGATGGTAAAAATTTCCCTTCTCTAACTCAGAGAAAATCTTCCATGGCCACATTTTTAGCATTTTTTAAAGATAAGTAAGTGTACCTAGGTTGAAATCCAGGTTTTAGGAATAAGCAGTCATTTCCAGGAATTGTAATCTAGGTAATTTCAAAAATTTCCTTCTTAGGACAAAGAAAAAAATTATACTTTTATTGGTGAAATATAGTCTCACATCATAATGCAGTTTATGGTGATAGTGACATAAATGCATACAGCACTTGTGGGCTTGGAAAATATATTTCCAAATGTGACAGTAGTAAGATCTGCTTGGAGGTGTCAGAGAAGCATCAAGCAGGGGGATTCTGCAGGACCAAGAAAGGGAGAGAATAGATGCTCACAAAGTTGTTCCCAGTCATTGTTCATTGTCTCCCTTTTTTTGACATTATTTTCAAAAAAAAGAATTTACTAGAGAAGTAAGCTGGAGTGTTTTTTCATGATATTCAGGAGATGAAATGGAATGTAGGGCTTTCAAATTACAGAAATCCTGCCTTTTAGTTGTAAAGCCAAAGGACTAGACCTTAGAAGTAGATTTGAACTCAACACATTGTAGTACCCCAGCTTTGATTCAGCTCAATCCTGAATCATGTATTGCTATTAACTGGTCTGAGCCTAGCTCTTGGCCTGAGGCATAACCCAGCCTTCTCTAGAGGAAAGGAGTACCTTACAAAGCATCCAATTGTCTTTTTGAAGAAGTGTCATGAGGGCAAACCAAGAAAAGCATTAGCAGTAGAGACAATTAGATAGGAGAAGTAGTTATTAGGTATAGTCTTTAAAGTGATGTTATTCAAAGTAACTAAGAAAAATCAAGGGTTAGCTGGGTGTGGTAGCGCAGACCTGTAATCCCAGTACTTAGGAGGCTGAGACAGGAGGATCGCAGGTTCGCGGCCAGTCTCAGCAAATTAGTGAGGCCCTCCACAACTTAGTGAGACCCTGTTTCAAAATAAAAATTAAAATAAGACTGTGGTGTGGCTCAGCTGTAGAAGGCTCCTGGGTTCAATCCCCAATAACTAACACACACACACACACACACACACACACACACACACACACACGTAATTTGGTAATAAAGGAAACAAATGTAAAATCTAGAATAAATATGTAAGAAATAAAATTAATAACTGTTTAATAGAAAATTACTTCTAATCAATGCAAACTCACTGGAACTGGATATAGTCACCCATCTGAAGAAGTAGCAAAAGGAAAGCAAACAATATATTTGAAATATAAGAAACAAGGGTGCTTAAGACCTTGGGCATAAGGAAATGAAAACGAAAGATCCCTAATAAATGGAGACAAGATGAGTTCAACAGTTGCCCCTGCAGATTGACTTCAGGCAGTTTCCAGGTCTTATTCAGGGAGGAACACGGGCCAGAGCCAGGTAGCTTGCCTGAGTAGAGATCATGGTGTTGAGATTGTTGAAAAACACAGGGCAGATTCACAGGAACCAGGGAAAGAGGGAACTCCACAGAGAGGAAATTCCAGACAGCATGCATTGCCTCCTTAGGATACTCAACACAGTACCACTTAGCGCGTATGGGTAAGGAAGTTGCCCTTGGCTTGGAAAGAACCATGTGAGAGAATGAGAAGCAACATGACCCAGTGATCAGACAGAATCAGGAAAAAGAGCTGCTCCCACCACCCATACTATAAAGCTTGATGATTAAGAGTCTGGTGAGCTTAGCTGAAAAATATCCTCAATTCTTGGAAGTTGAGATAAACTGACAGAGATTTCATTTTCTCATAAAAATTAGTCTATTTCTCTCTCCTGTCTTATACTTAGAGCTTGTTATACAAAAAGCTTCCTTTCATGTAAAAAGTTGAAAACTTGTCAGGCATGGTGATGCTCACCTGTAATCCCAGTACTGGGGAGGCTGAGACAGGAGGATGGCAGGTTCGAGGCCAGCCTCAGCAATTTAGTGAGACTCTATTCCAAAATTAAAAAAAATAATAAAATAAAATAGGGCTGGTGGTGTAGTTCAAAGGGAGAATGCCCATGGTTCAATCCCCAATACAAACATTTTTTGAAAACTGCAGAAAACTGTTCATTGTTTTCACTGAGAGCAAAACTTGACTAGTAACAGATCATTACTCCTCATCTGGAGTCCATGACCAGACTCCAGCTCACTCAATTCATCCTTTTCTCACAGTATCAATTTCTGAGCCTGGGCTTAAGTTTCACTGAACAACTCTTCCATCTGGCCCACACTTGTGTTGACAGGGAGGGAGCAATTCTTTTTGCAGTTTGGTTCTGCAGTTCTTCAAGGTGGCTTTCAGTAAGACTTTGAAACATGCTGATTCCTTCTTCGATCTAGAGCCCACAGGAGAATGGAAACATTTCAAAATTTCCTTTTGAAGCCTGGTGTTTAAAACTATTGGGCATCCTTCACCATACACTTGAATCAAAACAGGTTTTCCAGCATCCTTTGGAGACTTGTCCATCTGGTTCTTATGACGAGATTTTTCTGCTAAGTGTCACATTCATCAGCTGCCTTTCCTCTTCAATGCAAACAGAACACAGTTCACCACTTTCTTAAAAATATTGCTGTAATTACTTTTAATTATTTTTTGGTACTGAAGATTGTGCCCAGTGGGATTCTACTTCTGAGCTACACTCCCAGCCCTTTTTATTTTTTGTTTGAAACAGTTTTACTAAGTTGATGAGGCTAGCCTCGAACCTGCGATCCTCCCACCTCAGCCTTCCAAGTAATGGGATTACAGCATGCCACCATGCCGAACTTGTAATTATACTTCTTTACATATACCCTGATGAGAAATATTCCTCTGATAAGTCACTAGGTTATTCAAAATAGCAGGAAAATGATGCACTCTTTACACTGTCTTCCACATAATTGTTTGAACATTCTCTATTCGACTTGCCTGTTACCAATAGCCATTTTATCTCATCATTCAGAACTACTTTTTATTTCATATCCAAGAGTTCTTGACAAAAGTAATTACAAAATATCAGGAATTATCTTTCCTTTTGCAAACGAAGATTAAACTTCTTGCAGAACCAAACCTTGATGGCACCCTTGATTGTAGACACTAACAAAGTTCCTCCAAGACACCCTTTTCTATCCAGAAAGAACTTTAAACATACCCATGACTCTGTTTCAGGTTGCTTATTATGACAGAATATAATTGCTGGGTTTCACCAGTGTTGGCAAATCTTACCAATGCTATAACCAGATGTGTATTGGTAAAATCAGGTTTTTCATAGCATTAATTATTCTTTTTCGGGTGATATCTGTGGCCTTCCTCTGAATCCTTTGTGTTTTTGATACAGTCACTGCTCATGCTGCTCAGAGTGGAATGTCTTCAAGTCCTCACACTACTTTCTGTCCTGGAATATTATTTCCTCTAATTTATGGATAAGGCTATTAGATCCTCACTAACCGTGGTTCTTTGCCTCTTTTGGGCAAAAGGTTCTGCTAATAAATAACTCTTCCCTAGTCCTTTTAACAGAATATGGCTTTGATAAAATCTTTCCTGTCAGAGCTCAGTATCCACTTACAACAGTCGCCACCTTCACATGTCGAATGGCACTGAGCTGTACTTAAGTCTTTCTTGGTTTCTCAGGAGCAGCTGCTTTCTTTGGACACTGCTGTCACTTTGGAACAGGGTGACAGGGCTGCTTCCCACTCAATACCCTGGAAAGCAGCTGTCTTTGCAAACAGCACCTCCCCTGTGTCTGCTGGTGCAACTCAACAAAACGCATGAAGCTGACTGAAACGGCATCAGTAACCTCTTCAGAATCGTTCATTGGCTCCGTGTGTCACATCTTGTCTCCATGAGCCGTATTGGGCAATCAAACAGCTTTGCAAAACACAAATCCTCTGCAGAAAATATAAACGAGAGAAATAATAAATAATTAAATGAGCAAATTGCAACTCAATGTTAGATATTGGGGGTATAATCCACCTCAGGCCTTTATAATCCACATATGTAAATAATAAAGTATCAAAATGACAGAGGAAACAGCTAAACTGCAGCCTGCAAATATGACCTTTTTGATTTGTTAATCTTTCTCCTATTTTATTTTATAGTAGAAGGCTATGTTTTTATCATAAAAATCAACCAAAATTGTGCAAATGTAGTGTGGGTGAATCAATTCATTAAGAGACCAATATCTTCAGCCTATTAATCTATTTTCTGCAAAATACAACACTCAATACTTATTATTGGGCAACTCTGTCTCTCCAAAATGTGAAATTAGACTCAAGCAAGTAGACATCCTTCCTTCCTTCCTTCCTTCCTTCCTTCCTTCCTTCCTTCCTTCCTTCCTGTTTTTCTTTGTGTGTGTGTGGTACTGAGGATTGTACCCAGGGGCATTTTCACTACTTGCTAGGCTGTCCTCAAACCTGTAATCCTCCTGTCTTAGCCTCTCAAGTACTGGCATTATAGGTGTGAGCCACCATCCCAGCTAAATAGACAAGTTTCTAATGCACACTGCCTTGCAGTACTGAGAGCCGTATAACTAAATAGCTAACAATTCCCCCTGAGCAGCATGAAGCAGAAAAAAAAGATAAAATGAGTGGCTTTTAAAGTCACAATCACTTGCAGAAGCCCTTAGGGAGAACCATAAGTGATCTACAGAAGCACCATTGAAATAAACAAGTCTAGGGGAAAAAATTAGAACTCATTCTACTTACTTTTTTAAGAAGTATACTTTTATTTGGTGCATTGTAATCACACATCCTAAACACATTCAGAGTAATAAGTACATATATCCAAACAGCACCTGGTGAGCTTCCCCCTAGCTCCTACCCCACTCCCTCTCCTTCCAAATTTATGATAGTGAGATTGGCATTAATTTTGTATACGTGCATGATGTCAAGTGAAGTGTTTCCTTTATCAAGTCTCCCATCCCCTCCATCACTCCCCCACACTCCCTTGATTGTTCCACTGGGATTTCTCCTCTTTTCTCTGGAGTCCCTCTTGTATCCCAATTTCTCCCTAGCTTCATCCTAGTTATTTACTTCCTTAGTCATGTGTAAGTGTGAGTTTGGTGGGGTTGGTGGGGATATGCATATAACATCTGGATGAATTCTAGATAAAGGGGGAACCAAAAAAAAATCTATGAGATATATGTGCCATATTTATTTGCAAATCACAATGAATTAAAATTCTTTGGATTTTTTCAAAGGCAGTGTTTCCAGAAATTTGATAAGGTAATCTATCTCACGCAAAAGCACACCATACTGTGTAAAAATTAATCTAAATCATCTGCCCCATAACACTTCATATTCATTCTCTGAAAAAATACCAAAACCCTGTAGGGCTTCTGGGTGTATAGATGTGTGTGTAAATGTATTGGGTGTATGCAAGTATTTAAACAGTAATTTGACTACCCAGCCATCAGGCATGAACACGTGTTTTTACCCAGAAAGTCACCAGGTGGTGGGGATGTGAATTAGAATAGTTATTATGGGAAATAATATGTGGGTTCCTCAAAAATTAAAAATAGAACCTCCACGGGATCCAGCCACCCCACTACTGTGTATACACCCAAAGGAAATGAAATCAGTATGCTGAAGCCACATCTGCACTCCCACTCCATCAAAGTATTAATTCATAGTAGCCTAGATATACACTCAAAGCGCCCATCAGTAGATGATAGAGAAAATGTGGTACATATAGGTCAAAGGATAGTATTCAATAACACAAAACAAGATGAAGTCCTGCATTTGTGACAACACGGATGAGCCTGGAGATCCTTAAATGAAATAAGCCAGGCACAGAAAGACAAGTACCATATGATCTCACAGTATGTGGAAGATAAGACTGTTGAGCTCATGGAAACGGAGGGTAGAATGGTGGTCGGGCAAGTATGGGAAAGACTTGTGAGGGGTGGATGAGGAGAGGTGGGTGAATGAGTACAAAGTTATAGTTAGGAGACATGAGGGCTGCTGCTTTGTTGCATGATGGGACGGCTATAGTTCACAATAACATGTTTATATTTTCCAAACTAACTAGAAGAGCGCATCTTGAGTGCTTGAACTGAAAATAAATATAAATGGTTTTCTTGTTTTTCTAATGGTTGAGAATGTGCCACAATTCCTAATTTGTCCACTAGAGGGCAACCTTACACTACTAATCAGCCAGCTGTGTCTAGAAGGAATAGTTTTCACTCATAGAATATGATCCCATCAGTAAGAATTCTCCTTGGAAAAATATATTATTAACTTAATCCTATATCAAAATAAATAAAGTCATCTCTAAATACCATTGATGTTTTACAAAATAGCTTTATAATTGTCCAATTTGTATGTAATCTCTCTTTACTTTAGACAATAGCCATAATTTAAAAAGCAAATAATTCCAAAACATTACCTTGATTCTATCATAATTCACCATACTTCAGATAAGTAGTCTACATGGTTTAAATTTACAAAAAATGGCCAAACTGTTATTATGTCTCATAAATACTTTAGTTTTAAATAGGGCTCTCAAAATGACAAAACGCTTTCCCCTATATTTTTTTCCTCATAAAACTCTCAGAAGCAAAAGGTGTTTTATTTCATTTTGTTTTTTCTTTTTAATCAGAATAAGTCACCCTAGTGAGGTTTCATTTCTGGCTTGTAGTGATATACTTAATTTTAGAACTTAAGTCTGGAGAGTTTCATCTTAGAACTATGTACTGCCTTTTAGTTATTTTAGATCCTTTTAAATAAAATGTTTTAAATGCATACAATGCAGAAAAGCACATCTAGAGAATAAAGTAATAATCACCAGTGCCTAGCTTTATCTAATCTTAACAGTTACCATATTTGCTTTGGTTTTATTTCAAGTACATATTACAGAAAAAAATTAAAGCCAAACTGTAACTTCTAAAATCAGTTTCCAGGTGTGGGGAGGAAAACAGACCAAGTGATGTTATGCGCACAAATGAACATGTTGCTATGAATCTCACTATGATATACAATTACAATGCGCCAGTAATAAAAATTAATTTAAAAATAAAACACGTTTCCCTTCATCCAGTGGTAATTTCATGCAGGTAATCCCCATTCTAAACTGACTATTAATATCTCTCATGTAAGTTTTATAACATTACTTCATATATAAGCATTAAAAATTGTATGGGTTTTGTAATAATGTCACACTGTATGTGTGGTTCCACAGTTTGCATTAATTTGCATGATATAGTCTGTATTTTATTTACATTGATATACAAACCTTTGTTTTCTCATTTTAGATAACTATAAAATTTCCTTTTACAACTTTATCACCATTATGAACATTCTTGTTACTGGTTTTTTTTTTTTTG
>PVJS01028421.1:10961-25613 GCA_004027185.1 Glis glis | reverse complement strand
CTTTATTTTGAAACCGGGTCTCACGAAGTTGTGGAGGGCCTCACTAGGTAGAGAGAGAGAGAGAGACAGGGAGAGAGAGAGAGAGAGAGCTGAGGCTGGCTACGAACCCAGATCCTCTGGTCTCTGCCTCCCAAAGTACTGGGATTACAAGCATGCGCCACCACGCCTGGCTAAACTTTCTTTCAAAAATAGTGCACTTAGGAAACTTTCTATGACCGTCTGGCTAGCATGATGATTCTTCATAAAAGGTACAGTGAGCTAATTCACAATTTGTAGCTTATGGATTTCTGCATGGCTTTAGGTACTATGGAGACAGGAAATTGTCAGTTATTGGCCACCTGTGTAAACATGTGGTGGCAGCTCATGTTGAACATATGTGGATCACTTGAGTCAGCTCAAGACTAACATCAGACCATAGGATTGCCATCTGCAGAAGCTTTCCAGTGTCTTTTAAAGTATAACAGTTATAGATGGGACTGCTGATTTATTCAATCTGGGCATTAATATCCATGGCTTGTAAAAATCGACATGTTTTAGCCATGTTCTGTTAGAAAACTAGCTCTATCAGGTAAACTGAGGCACAATAAAAATTATCACTTATTTAAGAAAGCAATGACTCATACATTAGAAAAACTAAACTAAATGTGGTTTCCTGTCTTGCTGAGGAAACACAAGAAGGTTTTATAAAGTGAACAGAAAACAAAGAAAATACTTGGTTGGTTACAATTATCTAGATGTCTTATTTACTCCAACCCTTTGGAATGTCCCTAGTGGTTTAAGTTGGCTCATGACTTCTTTTTATTTGAGCTTAAGTTTTATTTGGCTTTAATATAGTATTTGCAAAAATAGCTCAAGTTAAGTTTCAATTATGTTAGCCAATAACCTAATATAAGTTTTGCTTATGTTTGCAAACCAAGCAAGGTCAAAGTTATCTCTATAGTGTGACTGGCTTGTGTGCTCTGGGATTCTCGAGCCTAATCTTTATTTTATTTTATTTTAAACAGTACTAAGAAAAGAAAGTTCACTAGGACTTTATTCAAAGGGAAACGTTTTTATTTGATTTAGGATTTGACTGAAACCTGTGATTGATCAAAACTTCTAATAGTGGGAATATTGTATATAATTTTCCTAAGCTTTAGAGAATCTATTTTTTCCATACAGGTAAATTTTATTATAAATGTCCTAGATTTCATGTTTGAGATTAATGTCCTTCATGCAATTCTGAAAATCCCTAGAAGATATTTTATTTAGTGAGTTTTTTTCATGTTCAAAGCAATGTATATTTGATTAAACACTTCATTGGCTTCTCAGATTTTATTTATTATCAACCAAGAAATGTGGAGCAATAGGTTAAGTTTATAAGTAAGTTGGGAACTCAACCACCTACTTCATGGTTAATATTTCTGGAAAAAGTACAATTATTCTTATAAAATGAAATGTATTAAATTGTAGCACAATAAAGAACAATGTCATCTGCAAATTGGCATTAAATTTAGCAAATAATCTATAAAGTTTAGGAAGCCTTGCTTATTTGTTATTTTTATTATATTTTGTTTTTGTGGTACTGGGGATTAAACCCAGGGATGTTCTACCCCTGAGCTATACTCCCAGGCCTTTTTTCATTTTGAAATATGATCTTGTTAAGTTGCCAAGGGTCTTGCTAAGTTGCTGAGGCTGTCCTTGAAAATGTGATTCTGTTTTCTCAGCCTCCCAAGTACTGGGATTACAGGCATGTGCCACCATGCCTGGCCTATTTATTATTTTTAATGTGGTGTGTTTTAATGTTGGTGATATAAAGAAAGCAAATCATATTCCTCAGCAAACTACATTTGATGTGAGACTACAATGTACCACAAAAAGTATTTAAAAAAATAAAAACCTTAAAAAAAGATTTAGGAAGAAATTCAAAACCTTTTTCTTTTTCTTTTAATCAATTAATCACTCATAGAAATTCTCTGGTAAGTTCCATCTAGTGTCTTATATTTGATCAGAAATATCCAGGAATAAAACATTTTTTACAAAGATGACATGGAAGAATTCTAAATAAATACCTGTTGAATGAAATACTGGATGGCTCTTTTAATATTACTATCAGGGTAATCAGATAATTAGTGTGTATGCTTATTACCTAATAAGTATCAGGAAGGTTAATGCTTAAGCACTCTCAAAATTTATTATTCAGTTTAATAGGAATAGCAATATGCACTCAAAGCACATAAGGAGTCTCTCACAGTTATTTCTGCTAAGCTTCATCCATTTCATGAATTTGAAAAAAAAACAAAGAAATTAAAAGGCTAATACAACATTATATGGTTATTAAATTGCAAATCTATCTGGGAAACAAACTTTTATAGTCTGGTTGGACCACTTACATATCTTCTAAACCACCTCATTGTGCTGTGGGAAGTATATGCCTCCAATTCTCCGACCTACAACAATAAAACACACATACTTCCTTCATTTAAAATTTGCCTTTTCTTGTTTTTTTTTTTTTTTTTTTTTTTTTTTGGCAGTACCGGGGATTGAACGTAGGGGCGTTCTACCTCCGCGCTACACCCCCAGCCCTATTTTTTTTATACTTTATTTTGAAACCGGGTCTCACGAAGTTGCGGAGGGCCTCACTAGGTAGAGAGAGAGAGCGAGAGAGAGAGAGAGACAGGGAGAGAGAGAGAGAAAGAGAGAGAGCTGAGGCTGGCCGCGAACCCGGATCCTACGGTCTCCGCCTCCCAAAGTACTGGGATTACACGCGTGCGCCACCACGCCCGGCCCCTTTTCTTGGTTTACTAATGACCTTTTATTTCATTATTTGTTTTTGTAGAAGTGTTTTGAAACTACAATTTGGTCAGATATATTTCTTAAACTTGTTTTATGGTCAGTCTTTTGAGATATGTCTATTATTAATATGCAGTAAATGCCAAGTCATATTATGAGACATTGAATCAATTAAATCATATTGATTGCAATCTTATTTAATAGTTGGGAAGTTGCTATGCTTTGGTATTTTTAATGCTTTGGCAACTTCCATAGAAAATAAGCATGTTCATTCATTATTTTCATCATCAGCTAAGAGCATCCTTCATAGCTGTCAATGCATTCAAAAAAACTGTACTCACAGTGAAATAGTGGCATATATGCAAAACAATATTTGTACTCACTGTGAAATAGTAGTGGCATATGATTTAGAAAGGATGCAATTTATACTTCAATTTCAACTATCAGGGGAAAGAACAACTATAAAATATACATTCTATTCTATTCTATTTTATTCTAATGATTGCTTGTCTCTTCCAAAATGTTACTTCATATATGATAATTAAACAGTCTGTAGAAATGCAAGCATTTGGAGTTTAGTTGTTAATTCATTACATTATCTTCATAGATTTAATGTTACTTTTGACTTCTTGAACAGTAATGGCATACTTTAATCCAATTCAATTATATTTTGCTTATTTATATTTATGAATTATAGAACTGAAAAATAATCCCAAGTGTTCTTCAGACTCTTATAAATACTTTTACCATGGGACATTATAAAAACACTATTCTTTAGTCATATAAGAAGCTAATTAGGTTGCCTATTTTTTATCATCAGCAAGAGATAAAAGGAGAAATTAAAAGGCAACATATAAAAGACTTTAGATAAAATGCTTTTGTTGAATGGGATATTCATTTTCATCATCAATGAATGTAGTACAATGAATTGTTCACTTATTTCTAAGTAGCGGTTTTTATTTTCTTTCTGGTACATTACATAAATAAAGGCACAAAAAATAGTAAGTCTAAGCTTTGGCCCATTTATATAAATGAGAAAAGCCTCAAATGGCCAGATGGGCTCATAGGCAGAGAATCACTTCAGATGGCTCAACATTATCTCTCTTTTAGAGATAGCTCTTTCACCTAAATTTCCTTACATCCATAGATTTTTAACTAGCATTTTTCTTCACTCTTCTTGTCTCCAGAAATCATTCTCCTTATTGAAGGCTTATTGAACTGATGCCTGGTATTCTCCTTTTAGACTTCCTTCACATGTGTTGGGATGAGGGAGGAGATTACTTGACTTTCCCACTTTTGCCTACATTGAAATTTATAGAGCATCGATCTTCTGTCAATATGAACAAAAACCAAAAGCATTCTCATTAGAAATATACAATCCTCCATTTTAATGGAATCGTTCTCAGCTATTTTCATTTATTGTTATCTAACACCACCATTGTTATCTGCACTTTGTTTTACACATACTTTTCAAAGATCTCATGTACAGCTTTTCTCTCCATGCCACGCCCTTCCATGTAACTTCTCCCATGTGGACAATCCATCTGCCACTTCAAGTCCCACATTCACAAGATCACCAAATGCTATATATATTTTGAAGCCAAGTACAGTGGTGCATGACTGCAATCCCAGTGCTTCAGAGGTTGGGGCAGAAGGATCACAGGTTGAAGGATAGCGTGTGACAGCTTATTAAGACAGTGTTTCAAAATAAAAAGGGCTGGGGATGTAGCTCAGTGGTAGAATGCCCCTGGATTCAATCCCTAGTAACACACATACACACACACACACACACACACACACACACACACACACACTGAAAATTTTAAATATAAAATTTTCATCATATACACATATGTATTTAATTTTTTACATTTGCCTCTATTACTCATATATCGCATTTAGAATCAAGCCACTGATTCAAAGATGACAATAGTACCATTATCTTCAAAACAAATAACAACATTCTTTTCCTAGGATTAAGACTTTTAATGACATCGCTGCTTTCTATTTTTTCATCCTCACTAACTGCTACTTCCTAATATTCATCTCTTGCTTCTGTCAAACTGTCATAGTGACTCTAATATGTTAGCCTCTCTCATACTTCAGTGTATCTTCTGGTTTGGCCTCTTCTGTTAAAAAAGTTCTAACCCTTTTGCATTTTCCTAGAATTTTATGCAAGCTCTTGTGATATTCTTTTTTTTTTCTTTTGCAGTAGTGAGAATTGAGCACAGGGACCCTCTAACACTGAGCTACATTTCTAGCTTCTCTTTTTTGTTTAACTTTTACTTTGTTGTTGTTGCTATTGTTACTGGAGATTAAATTAAGGCAAATTATATTTCCAAGCTACACCCCTAGCCCTATTTTAGTTTTTAATTTGAAAAAGGGTCTCACTAAGTTGTTGAGGATATCACTAAGTTGCTAAGGCTGGCCTTGAACCTGTAATCCTCCTATCTCAGCCTCCCAAGTACTGGAATTACAGGCCTACACCACCACTTCCATACATATTTGTCTTTATCATGAGGATAAGTGCCTTAATCATAGAATCATAATCATCATATTAGTATCCTCAATATGTAGTTCATTGCCTGCCACAAGGTACAAACTCAGAATGCTAAGTAAGGGAAGGGTAGAATATACTGAGCAGAATTTACTTGCAGACTTCTTCAGAAAATTACTTCTGCAATCTTGAAACTACTAATGAAAAGATTTAATTTTCTCTATATTAAGAAAGAACTAATATTTATAATTATTCCAAATGATCTAAATGTTCCAGTTTTTTCGGATAGGGTGAATAGGAGCACTTGCAAATAAACATAGACATAAATAGATGATTTTGATACAGAAATTGTTAACATATATTTTAACAAAGACTGTCCTGCAACATCTTCACAGCTTGGTAAAAGAGTCTAATATAAAAAGTGCCCATTTATTAAGATAAGGGTTATCATAGATAACTTCATAAAGAAGTAAAGATTCATCCACTGGGGAGTCAGAGGAGATATGGAAGAAATGGCAATGTATACAGTGGATTTCAAATAAATGGAAGAAATTAAATCTGGGCATGTGAATTCGTCCAGAAAATTGAACATTAGCTCAACCTCTTTTCATAATCACTCAGGGCTGATACCATTTTGTACACTCGATAAGCAAGCAGACAACAACTAAAATCTCCCCCCAAAACTGGGAGAAATGAGAGGGTGTATAGATCACATGAGAATGAGAGGAAGAAACAACAAAGGACTTCTTTTTATATTTACTCTGTTTGAAGGTTATCATTAGCAGAGGGGTCTCATGGGGGCCTCGGGGCTAGCAAAATCATCCCTCCAGCTGGGAGCATTCTGCTTTGCCCTTTGCCCAAAGTACTGACTACATTCAGATCTGTTCTTAAATATCTGACCTCCTTTAATAGAATCAGTGTCATTTGCTTGTGTCTGCTGAAGTATTTCTACTAATCATTGTTACCTGTGCTAACTACAAAAGGTATCAAAGGAAGACCTTGTCAAACTATCAAAGCAAGCAATACAAGAAAATATATAGGTAAATAGCTCTTTCAAAAGCAGTTTAATGAAAAGAGCATGACATGGTTATTCATACAAGTCACAAAGAAATTTTACAAAGCTATTTTGGTTCTTTGAGGGAGTCCAGTTGTTTTCTTATGATAGAAATATGAAGTGCTATATTCATTTGCCAACTTGAATAGGGCTTTTGAGAGTTGTCAAGACATAGTCTGGTTTTGATTACTTACTATAAAGACTGAACTTAGTGATTAAAAATAATTCATTGCTTCTGTTGAAAATTTGTCACATCCATGATAGGGCTTATTATAATCAGACATTGTCTTTACAGGGTAATTTATATGCATGTGTCATATTCTGGGTCTTTTGACAAGTAGACACCAAGCAGAGTGAAAGAAATGTAATAGGAGAAACATCTCTGAGAAAAAAAAATGGTCAGGGGCAGCTCTGCATGCTGAATGTCTGACCTTGAATAAAGAAGAATGGAAAGAAAGGAAGGTAGTTTGGGTAGAAGCATCATAAATTGGCATAGTGTGTAAGAAAGAGTTAGCAATGCCATTAGAAGTCCTAGAGCCAAAAGGTCCCATTCAGAGACTATCACAGCTAGTAGAAATCAGCCTGCTATAGTATGAATCTTGTATAAATTCACTGGCCCAGAGCAGACTTTGGAAGACATAGTCATGTCTCAATTGCAGCTACAGATTTCAGAGCACAGAAGCCTGGAGCCTTGGTCAATTAAACTCCCATAGCAGAAGATCAGCTAGGCCCCTTCCTTTGGAGGACACAGCATGCCATATGGTGCTTAGAGAAGCCATTAGTTAATAAAACTAATTTTATTAAGTTGAATTAAAATTAACTATAAAAATAAGGGGATGCTTCTAAAGAAGTACATTGAGATCTGGGGAAAATTTTATGTTAACTTCTCCTACTGAACATTTAGAGTCTAATCTAGGGCTGTGTAATTCAAGTTAAACTCTATTTTACATATTTTAATGTGTGCGTATTACTAACACTTGGCTTTCTATAGTAGATAATATATTATTTATTCTTTAATATCAATAATTAATATGGACCCTTTAAAATCTGTTTTCAGAATATTGACATAATGTATATTTAAGATGATCTTTGGCAAGAAATAGAAGTCCTTTCAAAAACCATTTTGTGTTGAGCTCTCTGAAACAGGTGGCAAACATTTTAAGTGTGGCTAGACGCCATTAGGTAACTAATTAAATATTATATTAAATTATTTTATGTCACTTTTAGCTAGAGATCAAAGTAGGGTTCTTTATTCTTCATAATTAAAAACTATTCAACTTTCACTGCATGATCTGTGCCACAATACTTGGAGAGGAGGGAGATGTGGTAGAAATGGACTCAGAATAATCCCTGTGCTGAGACACCCACTTTCATATCTTCCTACAAGGCTCTGCTCTTTGTTTAAAACACACTTAAAATTGTGTCTGTTGTTAATAAAGTATCTTTCAGAATTTTTTTTCCTGTAACATGGGAAAATAGCATATCAGCTGCATCTATGTTACCCTGTCTCCTGTATTCTCTAAGCTTATGATGATGCTATTGCAGTATTTATCATATTATATTATATTATGATCAGAGGGTTATCTTAACATTTTTCTGATACAAGGTTCTGAAGGTAAGGTATTAGAACTTGTTGAACTGCTCATGCAGTGCAATTATTGTTAAATAAATGCTATTTGAATAGAACCACTATGCAGTTAGTTAATTATAGTGAATTCTATATTTAAGAATAATGCTTAATAAAGAATATGTAGACACAAAACTTTTACAAGTTATACAGCACAAATAATACTAAGCAAGTAGCATAGACTGAGATACTAGCCTTTTTTGACTTAGAATCTTCAAAACTCCTAAATTTCTAGCCTTTATTTTTCTCTATGTACCAATTAAAAATTAAATAATATTTCCCACAGTGGCTTTAAGCTCTATCTTTGACCACCTTACTCCTGAAAGAGAAAGAGAACAGAATGTAGGGACATGGGGTCTAATCCAAGCTCTTCAATAAAAGAGCTGAGTGACTTCAGGTACAGCCTTTAATCTCACTGGGTTTCAAGATTTTCATCTGTAAAATGAAAGGATTGAAACAGATCATCTCCAAAGTCCCTTTGGCTGCAAAGCAAACTCTGAGGTCTTAAGACTGCTTCAGACCAGAACCTCTCTGAATCTCTGTGCTGCTTGCTCCTCTGCTAATGCCTTACGGGACATACAAGAACTGCCAAGTGCTAATCATTCTCTTAGAGGAGGTACACATTCTTTGGATTAGAAAGTTCCTGGGCATTGAGTAGTTTTAAAAATGCAATACATAATCAATTAAAGAGTATGATATCTGTAACATGAATACTCTGGGCAATCTTTCAAGTTCAGTGTAAGCCTTATTCCTGTCCTCCCCTCTAGCTGATGAGAAGCAATATAAAATACCAGAAAGGATCAAGCCCTCTCCACTGCCTCAGGCTACCTTCAAAATGACTTTGGCTCAGCTGCCAGTTTGTCCGAGCGCAGGACTGACAGCAGTATCCTGGGAGAAGAAAATATTTTCAACATGGCCCACATCTGTCCAATTCTCCTAGTGATGGAATGCTCAATACTCATTTCACTACTGGCTTAGTCTTGAGAAATACAAGCTAATACTGAATGAAAATATAGTAGAACTCGAAAAGTAACATCTTTAATTTGAAAAAAAGAACAGAGATAACAAAATGAGAGGAAACCAGAATGCATATATATATATATATATATAGATAGATAGATAGATAGATATCTGTGTGTATGTATATATATGAAAACATATATGTGTGTGCATGTGTATGAATTATATATATGAAAACATATATGTGTGTGCATGTGTATGAATTATCTCACTTTGAAAACATGTAAAAACAAAATACATAAAAAACAAACACATACCATTAACAGAAGTAACAGGATAATTCACATTATGTAAAGATTTCATTAACTATTTCTTTAGATAGACAATGTTTCTAAGACAAAGCATAATATATTTTACTAGAAATTACTCTTCACTTAATTTTTCAAGAGAATATTTTCAAGAAATCCTTAAAGGAAGACCATCATATTTTATATTGAAGTCAGTGCAGTTATTACTTCATTTTACTAACCAATACATGCTATTGTGAAGAACTTTCTGTATGAGGGAAGTGGTGATTGCCCCATATACGAAATCTGTTTCATGTAAAGAAATGGAGTTTGGAGTCTCATCAATTTTTAAACACAAAGGAAGTACTTGACATACTGTAGTGAAAAAAAGTTATAGTCTTTCATTATTAATTCACAGATCAGCTGTTCAAGCAAAATTGTTTCTGAATTTATAGCAAACTAAAAGGAGTATAAAAATTATTTCTTCCTTGTGGTCCCCATAAACAGCTTTAGCAGGTACTAGGTAATAAGCGCAATATAAATGCCTTTCCAAATAGATAAGTGAAGCTGTGATTGGACTGTAATACCCTGTAATGTGTTTTCAGTCCACACGTTCATTTCAAGGCAACAGTATGGCTTCTTTCCTACTCTCTCTAAGAAAGAAATGTGTTGCATTATATTATGACTTATTTCAGAAAAATAAAACAAACTCCCTAGGGCACTTTGAGCAGTAGCATTTAGGTATCCTGCAGGGATGTTAAAATCACTTGCTATTTTTGTTTTTGCTGTTACACAGTTTGCTGACAGAAAGCCAGGGCAGGAAACATAGGCAGTCCTAAAGCCCAGTGTAGATGCTCAGGTCCTCTGAAATGTGCTAGTAATTCCACACTTACTTGAGACCCCTTGAGACCCTATCTTTACTTTCTCTATGATTCCAAACCTACCCGGTTTCTATAATACTCTAAGACAATTTAAATAAGAGAATTGGTTCTGGACTCAAAATTCTTATTAGCTCAAAAGAAAAACTAAGTATTCATGTTTAGAAATCTCATAAAACTCATTAGAATATCAATAGTAATTATAGTAAATATTTTTCACTAGTTTGTGCTAGTCTACTGGGTACTTTATGTATAATACTTACAATGTTCTAACAACCTTTCAAAATAGGATTTTATAGACATTAATGGAGGATGAAATGTCTAAATTATGTAATACCCACTATGTGACTGTAAGATCTCCAGAGAAACAGAATTAAACGAAGATATAGTTACATAAAGATAGAGATAAAGCTGTGATTTATTTTAAGGCTCTGGCTCATGTGATTATAAAGGCTGGGCTGCCACAATCTGTGATCTGCAACCTAGATACCAGAAAAGCTCATGGTATAGTTCAAAGGCCCAAGAACTAAAAAATCTGATGTTGTTAATTCTATTCCAAATCTGAAGGATTAAGAATCATAAGAATTTGCAAGGCGAGGAGGTGTATGCCTGTAATGCCAGTACTTGGGAGACTGAGAAAGGAGGATCACAGCTTGGAGGCCAGCCACAGCAATTTAGCATGACCCTCAGCAACTTAGCGAGATCTTATTTCAAAATAAAAAATAAGCCTGGTCTGGTGGCGCACACCTGTAATCCCAATACTTGGGAAGCTGAGACAGGAAGATTGCAGGTTTGAAACCAACCTCAGCAAATTAGTGAGGCTCTCAGCAATCTAGAGGGACTCTGTTTCCAAATAAAAAATGAAATAGGGCTAGGGGTGAAACTCAGAGGTAGAATGCCCCTGGGTTTAACCCCCAGCACCAAAATAAATAAATAAATCAATAAATAGACTGGAGGTGTAGCTCAGAGATAGAATGCCCCTGGGTTCAATCTCTGGCACTAAATAAATAAATGAATTAATTAATCAGGGGAACTGAAGGAAGTAAAAGGTTGATGTCCCAGCTCATGGAGTCAGGCTAAAAATAAATTCAATGTTCCTCTTTTTGTTCTCTTGAGGGCTTCAACAAACAAATGATGTCTACCTGCACTGCAGAGGGCCATATTGTTTACTCAGTCCACCAGTTCAAATCTTTTCTTTTTTTTTTTTTTTTGCGGTACCGGGGATTGAACCCAGGGGCGTTCTACCTCGAGCTACACCCCCGGCCCTATTTTTTATCCTTTACTGAAACCGGGTCTCACAAAGTTGCAGAGGGCCTCACTAGCTGAGGCTGGCTGGGAACCTGGATCCTCCGGTCTCCGCCTCCCAAAGTACTGGGATGACAAGCATGTGCCACCACGCCCGCTCTCAAATCTTAATCTCTTCCAGAAACACTGTCACAGACACCCAAAACATGCTTAATCAGTTATTTGGGTATCTGTGGCACAGTGAAGTTAAACAATCATGAATCCACTTCCTGTCAATTCAGCACCCACATATACCTACTTAAACAATGCTTAATGTCGAATAAATACAGTAACAAAGTCATAACTCCACCTGACATGATATGGCTATCCTGTATAAAACTGAAAATGCACTAACCCCTTCCCCAGAAAAGGAGATAATATCCATGAATAATGTTTACTCTTCTCATTGATATCCTGTAACTTAATACTATAATACAAAATTAAGAATACTTAAGTACTTGTACTATGATAAAGTCAATAGATCTTGTGTTACATGGTAAGGAAATAAAAGGAAGAAAAGCAAAAATATTTAAAGGTACTCCCTTAATTCACACATGTAATCATAACAAACTAAGAGGCAAATACCCATGACAATTGCAGTCCTCATTTTTGAAGATGATCACATGCTCATAGCTGTTATTTAGAATTACCTTTTTCCCCTTATTCATTCTGTATTTCCTTTCCCTTCAGCAAGCACCTGAGGGGGTCATGTTTTTTTCTTGGTGGGATGACCCAAGCTGTTTTTCTTTAACCTTAATCCTAGGGTACATCAATACTGAGATACCCTAAGACATCTCCAGTATTTCAGACATTGCTTTTCCTTACCTCCATTGTATAGTAGTGGTCTAGTTTTCCCCTGGGAGTCAGAATCAATCAATCAACCAGCATTATAACTCCCTGCCTTGTCTGTTGATTCAGAAGAATGGGGAGCCCCAAAGTGGTCAGGTGGAAGTTTTAACTTCCAGCTCAGTGGAATTGTAGTGGTGTCTCCTGGTGGAAGTACTCTTCTCTCTCAAACTAAGACCAGTAGACCTACAGAGCATAAAGTCACAGAAGTAGGAAGCAAAAATTTTTCAAGCGTATCACCAGTAAAAGTGTGTAGTGTCACCCCTATTTCTACCCCTGATTCCTGGAACTGGGAATCCTGGCTATAGAATTAGAAAATGGGTGTGGAGAGGTAGGGCCAGTTGCATTTTATTCTGAGCTAGGTGATTGTCACTGAGGGTCTTGATCCGAGCCATGATTAGACTTGATTTTCATTGGCAAGTTGTCTCTCCTGGTTGTGGAAACTAGATTTTAAGAGAGTGGATAGTAAACAGTTAACTGATATAGAAATCCAAATTTAAGGATAGGACCTTCAGAAACTTAACTGATTTTCTTTATGAGTATTTTACTTTTTGTTTTCTCATGCTTTTCCTAATATATTTAAAAAATCTCCATATGTAAAAGATGCTACACAAAAATATAGTTATTGTTGCAAAAATTATGTTTGTTACATGTGTATAAGCAAATACATATGCTTTAGATAAAAGAACAGAGGTGGTTAAGTAAATAGTGAGGAGACCATAAGGTAGAAAAAATATGCCAAGTGCCTGAACAGGGATGTGTCTTTGGTGCAACTGCTAACAAGCAGAAACTTGAGTTCTTCAGTTTCCTCTTCTTTTTAAGGATTATGTGTTTATCTTAGGTGTCCCAGAAAGCTCTACATGAAATAGATTGAAATGTGATTGGGAAGAGTGTCTGAAAGAGGCTTGGGAGCTGTTACAGGAATCACCCAGAGGGTGATGAATTCCTCTTATGTTAAAGCTCTGTGCTAGGGACGACAAGTACTGCAGATATGCCAGTGCAAGGCTCATCTCTCAAGGAGCTTAGAAACATGAATGAAATACATAAAACTGCTTTGCATACTTCACTTGTGTGGATCAAGGAAGCTTGTATTTGCTGTTAGACCATGTTACTTATTTTGTTCCCTGCATTTGGAATGTGTTTCTTCCTTTCATCTGACCAACTTTTCAACACTTAATTTCATTTCCTCCAGAAAGAATTACATAATCTCCATGAGCAAATTAAGTACGTGTATTAAGATAATTTGAGAATCCATAATCTCTTAAAATATTTATTTATTTAGGTAGTAGGGATTGAACCCAGGTGTGTTCTATCTTTGAGCTACATCCCCAGCCCCTTTTATTTTGAAACACAGTTTTGCTAAGTTGCTGAGGTTCTCACTAAATTGATGAAGCTGGTCTCAAACCTGTGATCTTCCTGTCTCAGCCTCCAAATTACTGGGATTGCAGGTATGAGCCATTATGTCCAGCTTAATTATTTTCTTTTTGGTGGTACTGGTGATTGAACCCAGGACATTCTACCTCCATGGTATACCCCCAGCCCTTTTCATTTTTTTTTTTGAAACAAGGTCTCATTACATTGGTGAGAGTCTTGCTAAGTTGCTGAGGCTGTCCTCAAACCTGAAATCCTCCTGTCTCAGCCTCCCAAGAACTGGGATTACAAGTGTGCACCACCATGACCAGCTTAAAATATTTATTTAATGAACATATATGCCAGTAAGGATGCACAAGACACTGTTTTATTTGTATTGCCAAATCAATTTAGTTAATTTAATCTTCAAAAAGATTTATGAGTGGATCCTGTTGCTATTCTCATTTTACTGATGAGGAAACTAGATCACTGAGGAATACATGGATGTGGTGGGATTTGGAGGCAGAGCTCTGCAACAGGGCCCATATCCTTAGGCCTCCATTATTAACTTCTCATGAACAGTGATGTGACCCATTCAATGATGTATGCCTAGTCTCGAGGATGGTTTTTGAACAGGATACCATGAGAAGAAGAAATAAAGTTAGGAAAGGATATAACATGTTAAATAAAATAGTAACTATATAAAATGTAGCTGAAATGTAGGGTGGCATTATTGAAAAGTAGTTTGAAGTATCATGTGCAAAACATTTTAGGGATGGCTTGGTTATAGGAAGGAAGTTCAGTTAATATGCACAAACATTAAGAGTTGTTGGAAGTTGAGGGAAAATTAGCAGTACCACCTCAGAATCAGGCTGCTTTAAAATTTAAAATACCTACTGTTTTTTTTTTTTTTTTTTTGCAGGACCAGGGATTGAACGCAGAGGCGTTCTACCTCCGTGCTACGCCCCCGGTCCTATTTTTTATGCTTTATTTTGAAACCGGGTCTCACGAGGTTGCGGAGGGCCTCACTAAGGAGAGAGAGAGAGAGACACAGAGAGAGACAGAGACAGAGACAGAGCGAGAGCTGAGGCTGGCCG
>PVJS01028421.1:0-10861 GCA_004027185.1 Glis glis | reverse complement strand
GTTTTTTATGATCATTAAACAAAAGAAAAAAATGTCGAGTGCAGATATTTTATTGCAATATATTGAATATTAAAGGTAGGGTAGGGGTGAGGTTCTTTGGAAATGGGAAATATACACAGACTGGAAAGGGCACAAATTCTAGGTGATTGGTTCATGAAAAATATTTTTAACACTTGTAGAAACTAATTCAGAAAAAAATTTCTGGTGAAGTAACACTTTGTAAGTGAAGCTATCCCGATGAGAGAACAGGTAAGAATTTCAAATATTTGAAGTAAATTAAACAGTAATGGGGAACTCCTAAAGTTTTAATGACTTTATGGCTTCAAAAATTCATACTGAAATTTAATCATCAATGCAACAGTATTGGCAGGTGTGGGTTTTGGAAGGGGGGGACCGAATAATACAGGCTCGTTAATGGGATTTGATGCCCTGCTAAAGGTTTTAGGGAGGGGGTTGCCCCTTTCTTCTCCTTTCTGTCCTCCACCATGTGAAGATGCAGCAAGAAGCCCTCACCAAACACCAGATATTGATGCCCTGATACTGTACTTCCCAGACTCCAGAATTGTAATATAATTTTATTCCTTATAAATTATCAAATCTCAAGTGTTCTGTCATGACAGCACAAACCAACTAAGATAAAAATAAAATCTTGAGAAGGAACTAAGAAGTAGAAAAAGCTTTGGAGAAATATGAGAATTTAAAAGTTGCTAACAGCACAAAGAAATTAATGGAGTCAAATGAAGGCTTACTGGCCTTTTGACTCTTTAAACTGTTTATTCTGATGAGCTATGTCAATCAGATGATACACTTAACCTTTCATAGTCATAGGAAGAAAAGAATGGCATGGGATGACCCTACTATCAGATAGAGCTTTTACATTTTACTTCTGGAATAGTAATAATACTTTTATGTACTGCATTAGATCATGATATCATTTATCATTCCATATATTAATGTTGATGAATCGGCATTGAAAAGCTCATTAGCAAATAAATATGTAGAATCAGACTTAACGTAAATATGGTCTGAGATACTTGAATGTGACAAGCATAAGTATTTCTCCATATGGTATTTTAAAATATCTGAATTCTTTGACTAAATAAATGATCCGTGCAGTCTTTCCATCATCACCCGCCCATCGTAGACATAAATTAAAGAACAATATCAAAACAAATTAGCAGCTGGTGCTCTAAAATGCTATATATGTCACTTCTGTAATGCAACATATCTTTTTTTGAGTAGATGAAAGATGAGAAATTATTCCAAAATAGCTAAATGAGCTTCAAAAGTGAACAGACAAGAAAACTGGCCCAAGGGGAAAAATTGTAGCCCTTAAATATATTTATGCATATTCCTTTCTCAGGGAGCTCATCTAAATTCTTGAAAATAATAAACTAGTGACTGGTATTTGCATTCTTTGCAATTTTAATATATTTTCTTGACATCTTACAATTATCCTTAATGATAATAGCTGTAATTTGCTAAGCACCTACAATATATCAGACTTTATGCATATCTTTCCCTAATCTTCACTGATTATGCGTTATTAGGAAAGAACCAAAGAAACAGTAATAGGAAAGAAACAAAAACAAAAAAAAGTGTCAAATTTCAAGTAAAGTAACTTGTTCAAGTTATCACAAAACAGAACATAGGAGACCAGGCCTCAAAGCAAGGCCTGGCACCAAAACACATGCTTTCACTGCCTGAGTGATCATTCGGAAATTGAATCAGAATATTCTCTTTTAGCATTAAAATTCATATCAATGTTAAAGGAAGAAAATAGTAGGGCCAGATACTTTCCAGATACAGAAAGAAATGATTTGCCAGTTAAACTGCTTTTGGGATTGCTGGTGTGTTTTTCTCATTTCTGTTTTTATTTCTTTCTTAATTCTTTCATGTTCTTGATGTTTCTTTACCTGTTATATTCTTCTTACCTTTTTGGTGAATTTAGTTACTGAATATTAGACAACAAAACAGATTGCACCTCTGCTGATGTTTTAATATTAATTTTTAAGGATAAAAAGATACAAGATTGCTAACAGATATTTCGGTGAATAAATGACAACTTTAAATTAAATACTAAAATTACACCAAATACTCTAGAAGTATGATATATAATTATGGTAGACTCAGAGAATATATTAAGATGTGTCCATTGTTTTGTTTGTTTTAGGAAAGAACCCTAAGTTTATAGATAATATTTTGTCTTGTTCTGTTTTTATTAGTATGATCTTCACTGGGATGATTATATTTTTCATATTTGTAATTTATTAACTAAAATTAAGGAGAAACTAAGGATGTGATAAAACTACTTCCTATATGTGCTACAAGACAGGAAAAATAGCAGAATTCTTTGATGTTGTGAGTATAATCTTGAGCTGACTTAGTCTTCAATTTCTAGCCTATATAATTTTAGCTTAGTCTCCAATTAACATTTAGAAGTAATTTATTTAACAACTTTATTGAGATGTAATTAAAATATCATGTAATTCACCCATTTAAAGTGTGCAATACAATGGCTTTTAGAATGTTCAGAGTTGTGCTCCTATCACCACAATTACAGAGCGTTTTCATCACTGAAGAAAGAAGTTCCATAACCATTAGCTCTCATTCCTGACTTCTTTTGCCCCATCCTCCCTGGAAATCAAATGTCTACTTTCTGTCCCTATTTGCCCTTTCTAGACATTCTTACCCTCAGTTATGTATCCTTAATCATCATCTTTTAATCTCCCTTCTCCTTAGCAACCCCAGACTCTGGTAATCACCTTTCTACTCTTGTCCTTCTATGAGATCAGCATTTTTAGATTTCACAAGAATGAGATTATACAATATTTGTCTTTCTGTGCCTAGTTTATTTCTTTTAATAATTTTTCCTGGTTCATTTGTGTTGTCACAAGCAGCAAAATTTTCTCTTTTTTATGACTAAACTCAATAATATTCCATATGTACTGCATTTTCTTTATTATTCAGCCATTGATAGACACTTAGGTTGATTCTCTATAAAGAGGCTATTGCGACTAGTGCTGCATAAACACGGGAGTGCAGCAATCCCTTGCTTTATTTCTTTTGGATATACATCCAGTCGTGGGATTGCTGGAACATATGGTTTACCATTTTGAGGAACTTCCATACAGTTTTCCATAGTAGCTGTACTATTATATTTCTACCAATATTGAATAAAGATTGCTTTTCACAACATTCTCACTAATGCTTATTTTTTTCCTTTTTGATAATTGCCCTTATTACAGATGTGACAGTTCCATGTGAATATTAAAATTGGCTCTTCCATTATTTCAGAAAAAGGCAATTGGAATTTTTATAAGGATTAGTTTGACTCTATGGATCACTTTGAGGAGTATTTCTATAACAGCAGAAATATTTCTGTTCATGAACAGGCTATACATTTTCATTTATTTAGGTTTTTAAAATTTATTTTTAATTGACACAAACCAAAATTATACATATTATTGAATTACCATGTTATATTTTGATTCATGTATACATTAATATATAAATCAAGTTAATCATATTAATCTCCTCAAACATTTTTCATTTTTATTCACGTCTAATTTAATGTTTTCAAGTAATTTTATAGCATTTTTGTGAAAGTGTTACAGTTTCTTGACTAAGTTTATTCTTGCATATTATCTTCTATTTTATGCTATTATAAATGCAAAATTTTTCTCATTTTCTTTTTCAGATTTTTATAGCTATTATATAAAAATACAGTAATGCTTTGTGTGCTGATATTATATATCCTGCAATTTTTCTGAACTTTTAGATTATCACTAATAATTTTTTATGGATTTTTATGAATTCATGTGTGTTGTGTTCTTCACTACCCTATTGATGTAGAGATTATAGTGACTGATTTTCTTGTGTTGAAACACCCTTCTACTCCTGGGACTAATCCCACTTCTACATGGTGTACAATCCTTTTACTTTGCTTCTGGATTCAGATTTTTAGTGTTTTGTTGAACATTTCTCTATCTGTATTTGCAGAAGTCCTGGTCTATAGTTTTCATTTCTTGTCTGGTCTTGGTGTCGGGATATAATGACCTCTTAATATGAGCCAGGTAATACTAATCCCTCTATGATTTTCGTGAGTTTTGGAAGAATTCATGCTAATGTTTCTTTACATATTTAGTGGCATATACCAATGAAGCAATATGATCCTGGATTTTTCTTTCTAAGGAGATTATCGATTACTGCTTTAGCTTCTTGTTATGTTTTTTTAGATTTTACATTTTTTTCCTGAATGAATTTTGGGAACTGTGTTTATCTAGGAATCTGTCAATGTCATCTATATTATTTAGTTTCTTGGCATACAGTTGTTTATAGTGTTATCTTCAATTCTTTTTTTTACTTCTGTAATGTCAGTAGTGATGTCTCCACATTCATTTGTGATGTCAGTAATTAAAGTCCTCCACTTTTTTTCCTAGTCAGTTAAATTAAATGTTTTTCACTGCTATGGCTATTTTCAAAGAATAAGTTTTAATTGATTCACTCTATTGTTTTTCCTATATTCTATTTCATTTATTTCCACTGTAATCTTCATTATTTCCTCCTATTAGTTTGGGGTTTAGTTTATTCTTCCTTTTGTAGTTCTTTGAGATGCAACATTAGATTATTATTTAAGATCATTCTCCTATTTTAGATATGTATAGCTATAAATCATCCCTGATCACTATTCTTACTGTATGCAATAATTTTAGCTATTGAACCACATGCAATGTGTTTTGTTCTCATTTGTCTCAAGTACTTCTTAACTTTAATTATTTCTATTAATCAAAGATTGTTATGTTATTTGATTTGTATATATTTTTTAATTTTCTATTTTTCCTTGTCATTGATTTTCAGTTTCATTCCCCTGTTATTGGGGAAGATACTTTGTGTAATTTCAATCTTTTATAATTAAGTGAGGCATTGCTCTGTGGTTGAACATATGATCTAGCCTGGAGAATGTTCCAGATGTTCTTGAGAAGAGTAACAATTATACTTTTGTGGGAGTGGAGTTTTCTAAACATGCCTGTTATGTCTATTTGGTTTATAATGTTGAAGTTCTGTATTTCCTAATTGAAAATCAGTCTGGTTATTCAATCCATTGTTGAAAGTAAAGTTTTGATATCTCTACTATTGTAGAATGGTCCATTTTAATTTTCAATTCTGTCAATATTTGCTTTACAGATTTTAATATTCTGTAATTTTGTATGTATATGCTTATATTGGTGTTATTTTTTGGAATAATTAATTTTTTATCAATTTATAATACAATTTTAGTCAATATTTAGCCTTTTTGTGTGTGCTATTGGGGATTAAACCCAGGGACATTCTACTTCTGAGTTATGCCCCCACCCCTTTTAATCTTTTGTTTTGAAACAGGGTCTCACTAGGTTGCTGAGAGTCTCACTATGTTGTTGAGTCTGTCCTTGAACCTGCTATCCTCCTGACTCAGCCTCCAAAGTACTGGGATTATAGGAGTGAGCCATCACATCTGGCTTATTTGTAATAATTTTGACTTAAAATGTATTATGATATTAGCATAGCCATCCTATCTCTTCTTTTGGTTAGTATTTTTGTGGAATATATTTATCTATTCTTTCCCTGTAGATCTCTTTGAGTCTTTGGATCTAAAGTGAATGTTCATACATAGTTTAGAGTGTATCATGTTTCTTCAGTTTAATCAGTTTTGTTCATATCTGATGTTTCCTTGGAATGCTTTATTTATACTTAATATTTTTATCTGTCTTGTATTATTTTTGTATTTTCTTTCTACCATTATTGACTCTTTATTCTTTGACCTTTTTTCTTAGTAAACAGGTTTTTTACCCTACTTTCTTTTCTACATATATTTTTTTTGTGGTACTGGGGATTGAACCCAGGGGCATTCTACCTTCAAGCTCCACCCCCAGCCCTATTTTTTATTCTTTATTTTGAAACAGGGTCTCACTAAGTTGCAGAAGACCTTACTAAGTAGCTGAGTCTGGTTGTGAACCTGCAATCCTCCTGTCTCAGCTTCCCAAGTACTGGGATTACAAGTGTGCGCCACCACGCCCGGCTTCTATATACTTTTAAAATTACTTAATCGCGGGGCATGGTGGCGCATGCTTGTAATCCCAGTACTTGGGAGGCAGAGACTGGAGGATCTGGGTTCGCGGCCAGCCTCAGCTACTTAGTAAGGCCCTCTGCAACTTTGTGAGACCCGGTTTCAAAATAAAGGATAAAAAATAGGGCCGGGGGTGTAGCTTGGAGGTAAAACGCCCCTGGGTTCAATCTCTGGTACTACAAAAAAATAAAAAAAACTACTTAATCAATGGATATCCTTGAGATTAACTTATGATCATTTGGTTTTAATAACTCTGAAGCTTCAATAGCATACAAAACTCTGCTCCTATACTACTCTGTCCCTCATCCTTTATGTTGTGATTTTCACAAATTACATGTTCATATATTATTCTTCTATTAACAAAGGCTTATCATTCTATGCAGTTGCCTCTTAACTGTTGAAAGCATGTAGAGAAGTAAAGAGCAGTTGCAAACCAAAATACAATAATGTTAACTTCTTTATTTCCCGTGTTACTTTTTCATGTGTTTTTATATATGTATGAGGCTTTATATAAATTATGTAAGTTTGGAGAGTTTCTATTTTTCTAGGATTTTTATCTAAATTCTGTCTAGTGTTTTTCTCATTTCAGACTGAAGGATATCCCTAAGAATTTTATATGGAGAGTGTAATTGCATGAACTCTCTCAACATTAAAAATCCAGAAGTATCTTAATTTTTTTCCTAATTTTTGCAGTACCGGGGATTGAACCCAGGGGCGTTCTACCTCCGCGCTACACCCCCGGCCCTATTTTTTTATACTTTATTTTGAAACCGGGTCTCACGAAGTTGCGGAGGGCCTCGCTTAGTAGAGAGAGAGAGAGAGAGAGAGAGAGAGAGAGAGAGACAGGGAGGGGGGGAGAGAGAGAGAGAGAGAGAGAGAGAGCTGAGGCTGGCCGTGAACCCAGATCCTCCGGTCTCCGCCTCCCAAAGTACTGGGATTACAAGCGTGCGCCACCACGCCCGGCTTCCTAATTTTTAAAGGATAGTTTTGTGAGATATAGAATTCTTGGTTGAAAGGTTTTTCTTTCAGCATTTTGAATTTGTAATTTCATTATCTCTGGCCATCATTGTTTCTGATGACAGATCTGTTGCTAATTTTTTTTTTTTTTAGAATCCCTTGCATAATGACCCACTTCCATCTGGTGACTTTTCTGATTCCATTTTTTTTCTTTTGACAATTTGGTTATTATATGTCTTGATGGGGATCTCTTTGTATTTACTTTTCTTGGAGTTTGTAGACGTTCTTGCATATATAGATTCATATATTTCACTAACTTTGGGAAGTTTTGGACATTGTTTTTTCAAATACATTTTCTCCTATTTTATCTCTCTTCTTTCCTTTTGGCCCAGCCATGACTGATATGTTAAAAGACTTGATGGGGTCTCACAGGTGTTTTAGGCTCTATTTATTTTTCTTCAGAATGTTTTCTTTCTGTTCTTCATAGTAATTTCAATTACCTCTATAAACATTTTCTGATGCTTCTTTCTGCCTGCTCAGATCTGCTGTTAATTCCTATCAGTGAATATTTTACTTCGGTAATTGTCATTTTCAACTACAGAATTTTTGCTTGAACTGTTTATAACTGTTTATCTCTTTATTGACATTTGTTATTTTCACTTACTCTTGCAGTTTATTTTAGTTCTCTTTTGTCCATATTTTCTTTTTCTCTATTTGAGAAAACTTAATACAGTAGAGTTCATATATTCACCTAATATATCTTATGTTCTTCCTCAGGGACAGTTTTAGTTAATTCTTTCCCCCTAGGAATGGATCACATTTTTTGTTTGTTTGTTTCTTTGTATACCTCATACTTTTTGTTTAAAATTCAATAATTTAAACCCATAATGTAAAAACACTGGAAATCAAATTTTTTCCCTTCCTAGAATTTGCTATTGCATCATATGGGTTATAGTTGTTTGGAGATTTTAGATTACTTTTCTAAATTACATTAGCTTGAAGTCAGCTTATATTTTGACGAAAATTTCCTAAATGTTGAAGCTAACAATAAATAAATGGCCGGGCGTGGTGGCGCACGCTTGTAATCCCAGTACTTTGGGAGGCGGAGATTGGAGGATCCGGGTTCGCGGCCAGCCTCAGCTCTCTCTCCCTCTCTCTCTCTCTCTCTCTCTCTCTCTCTACTTAATGAGGCCCTCCGCAACTTCGTGAGACCCGGTTTCAAAATAAAGTATAAAAAATAGGGCCGGGGGCATAGCGTGGAGGTAGAACGCCCCTGCGTTCAATCCCCGGTACCGCAAAAAAATAATAAATAAATAAATAAATTAATTAATTAATTAATTAATCAATAATAAAAACATCTGACTGTTGAGATTGACCATGTCTTGGGACACTCCTTTAGCTCTTAACTAGAGAATTTACAAATCTTTCTTAGCTTTCACTTTCTGTTTACATTGAGTTTAAAGATAAATGGGAGTTAAAAGCTTAGGTTCTTCTCATTTCACTTTGAGCATATGACCGGACCTTTTTATGTGCAGTGTTTTCTTAACTCCACACTATACATCAGATCTTTACAAAACTTTTATTTTTCAAAGTAGTCTTATCCCCAGAATCTCATCACAGGCTTTGAAAGTTTTCATTGTTTGACCTAAGTGTAATCTTTTGATCTGGCTTCAGCAATATTTCATTTACCTTTCCATATTTCCCAGTGATACCCATGATGGCTTCTACACTGAAAGTGTTCTGTTTTGGTAGACAGAAGAAAGGCCAGTGCCTCCTGTTACTCCTGTAGGAAAACCCAAAACTAGTCAAAGTGCACAAACACAGTCACCTTGGAACAAGGTCCACTCCTCTCCCCTGCAATCAGGTGCCCACCCTGGGAGTATAGCCTGCTATTTTCAAGACTGTCAGTAAAGAAGCAAGCTAGGCTAAAGTAAAATGCCACAGACCTCTCCAAATGTATTTTTCTTATCATTAATATTTTTTATTCAGTCTTTGACCATTTTCCTAGGTTCTAACAAAGTTATTTCTGATGGTCTTTATTCCATCTATGGAAATTCCTACTATATCATTTCTGCTGATGACAATAAGTAAACTTGCAAATTTATTTTCAAAAATAGAATGTACAGTGATGTGTTTTTGTTTCAACCATATTTTTGCAAATGATTTTCCAAAAACTTGATTATGAAAAATGTTTTGTTTCGAATATAAGTTTTATATATCCCTATTGCTAAAGAAGATATAGATATGCAATGTCTATTTATGAATCCTGAATTATTTTTCTCATAAAGAGACAAGTAAGTGGGAGAAATTCTGTTTTCAAAGATAGATCAGCAAAGAATAAAAGCAGAAAAAATATTTGAGACTCTCCCAGAAAGAAAGTATAAAAAAACTAACTTACATATATGCATAGTTTCAATATCAATAAGTTAGGTCACATCTACTAAAATAATCAATAGTTATTTTAAGATTTTAAAAACTTTATGAAGTTTGTTAATTTTTAATTATTTCCTTTTCTCATCCAAAATTAAATTGTATTAATTTTGTGAAGACAATAAGAATAGTATCCAAAAAGCTTGAAAACCAGGAAACTCTACAGAAAATTTTAAGGTAAACAGCAGTAGTTTTTGTTGTTGTGAAGTATTTTAGGCTATCACAAGGTAGGCATAATGGCACACCTGTAATCTCAGTATTTGGGAGGCTGAGACGGGGGAGTAAAGGTTTGAAGCCAGCCTCACCAACTTAGGGAGGCCCTCTGCAACTTATTGAGACCCTGTTTCAGAATAAAAGATAAAGTAGAGCTGGGGGTATAGCTCAGAGGTAGAATGCCACTGGGTTTAATCCCCAGCACCATAAAAAAGCTATAACATTGATGCAATGGTTTGAATTCTCTTTGTGTTCATTAGTTATTAATAGTTCCCAAAAGAATTAATTTCTATTTTGATTTTTCAGAGTAACAAATGGGGTTCAAAGCAGAGCTAAATCAGTTGCCTATGATTACATAATAGTTGGCAGATGCAGGATTTGAATCTGTGTCTTCAAAACTCTTTAAAAGGAGATGATGTCGACTATGAAGGGATGCTAGATCAAGTTCAGTCCAACACAGCAGGGGTGTGTAGTGTGTGGGAAGCCAACACAAGGAAGAACTCCAGGCCAAGAATACAGTGTCCACGTTGTTTCCTTGCAGAAGCAAACTTTACTAAATCCCACTATTATTTAAAGCAAAAGAAGTTATATAATGCACAAATGTTAATAATATATTTGGAATACAAAACACACATAGAATTGTTTCAGAAAGGCACTGTTCAATTCCCAACATTTTAAGTATTTTACAGTAAGTTTCAGCTATCTAGACCTTTCAAGGGAGAGGTCAGTCTAAATAGTCAAATAATTTATATTATTAATAATTCAAATTATTAATGATAATCCACATTATTTTTAAAATAGTAATTTTATTTGAATTAATTCCAAAATACACTGTACATACAATTTTGCATATAAGATGTTAAAATGTTCCATTTTGGTTGCAAATGCTGTGTTTTCTGAAGGACATATCTTTCCAGTCAGACTGTCTTCAGAAATGTTAGCTACATTCCTCTAGTTAGATGACACCAGGAACAATTCTTTTGTGCCTTTCATCTACTGTTAATTGACCCATGGTCATACAGAGATATGAAAATCACTTTAAAAATCCTTTAACTAAGCCGGGCTTGGTGGCGCATGCTTGTAATCCCAGTACTTTGGGAGGCAGAGACCGGATGATCCGGGTTCGCAGCCAGCCTCAGCTCTCTCGCTCTCTCT